>CAUYSK010004842.1:0-18083 GCA_963575035.1 Avahi laniger | reverse complement strand
ATTTATGACACAAAAATAGGCAATAATGAAAACAGAGCAATCTGAGATGAGGAAAGATTGAATAGAGATGAAAAACATGATCGCCCAATTAAAAAACGGAATGGAGGTAATGAACGGAAGATGGCAAACCCCAGAAAAATGAAATCAGTTTATTATAAGATCAATTTGAGAACTTTTCCCACATCTCATAAGGAAATGAAAAAGGATTCTTTTATATTAGTAAAATGTATAATCAATCCACAGTAAAACTTTATGTGCCAAATAACATAGCATGAATAAATTGAATGAAAACTTCTGGAAATGTAAAGAAATTTTAATGAAGTTGCAGTCATCATGGAAGATTTTAATATATCTCTGTTAGTCCCTGACATATCACCTAGGTTAAAAATAAATAAGGATTTGGGTAGCTTGAATAACATAACACAATAAATCCAAAGGAAGTAGGAGAAAGATACCTTCAACAATAAAGACAGAAATGACTGGAAAAAGAAAACTAAAGAACAGCAGCAATTATCAGCAAAATAAACTAGTTCTTTCAAAAATAACTAATAAAATAGACAAACTGGCGGGACTGATCAAGGAATAAAGAAGCCACAATTGTGTGATGTCAAGAGACATAATCATAGATGATAGTCAGGATTATGGAAATAAGAAAATATTTAAGAACAACTATGAGCCAAGAAATCTGAAAGCTCAGATGAGATGGAAATTTTTATTGATAAAAAGTACTAATTTCAGAAAATGAGAACTTGGAAAAAACCAATAACTATTGAAAAATTGGAATTCACCCATCTCTCTCAAAAGCCACAGGCTTAGACTGTTTTACAGATAAGCTTTAACAAAACTTCAAGAAACAATCAGTCCTGGCAATAATCAAACTGTTTCAGAAAAGAGAAAAATAGAGACCCACCTTCCAACTTGTTTTTTAAATTGAGGCAAGTAGAAGCATTGACATCAAAGAGTAGAACGATGGTTATAAGAAGCTGGGGTGGGCGGGGGGAATGCGGGGATGATGGTCTAAGGGTACAAAACGTCAGACAGGAGAAATAAGGCTTTTCTTCTATGAGATCTATTGCACAGCATGGCGAATATTAAATATTATATATTATAATATATTGTGCATTTCCAAATCACTAAGGGAGTATATTTCAAATGTTCTTACCAGGAAAACATGATAAGTGTTTGAAGTGATGGTCATGTTAGTGAGCTTGATTTGTTGTTCCACAATGCAGTCATAAATCACATCACTTTATACCCGCTACATATATGCAGCTGTGATTTTATCAATTTATAATTAAAAATTAAAATTAACAGAAACTATTAGGCCAGTCTCACTTATGATCATAGATCTAAAAATTCTAGATACAATATCAGATTGAATCTAGCTATGTATTAAAACAAAGATGACCAAGTAGGCTTGATTCCAGGAATGTAAGGATGTGTCAAAACTAGAAAAGGTCATAATGTTATTTGTTAGACAAACCATATGAAATTGCCATTTTTGTAGGTCAAAGCTGGTCAAATATTGGCAATTTCATGTGGCTAAACCTAATATCCTATAAACAGATTACAAAAGAAAAACACATTATGCTGCTAATATACCCCAAAATATCATATGGTAAAATTTAATAACCACACATGATTTTTAAAAATATCTCATAAAATTGTGAATACAACTTTCTTATTTTGGTAAAAAGTTTGAACTTCCTAAGAATTTCCACTAAAGTCAAGAACAAGACCAATAGTTCTACTATCACCAATAGTATTCAGCATTGTACTGAAGATTCAAATCATTACAATTATATCGCCAAAAAAGAAGATATAAAAATTAGGAAGGGGTATAAAAATTGTCTCTTTTGTTTAGAAAATGCAACATAATCAACTAATAAATTATCAGAACCAATAAGACAATTCAGCAAAGCTGCTGATGTTTCTGTAACCAATTAAAACATGTAATCAGGTGGAGAAATCTCATTTATAACAGAAACAAAAACTATAAGACACCTAGGAATAAACCCCCAAAAATGTTCATAATCTTTACTGAGAAGATGATAAAACTTTATTTTAAAGGTGCTATAACTAAAATAAATGCAGGGAAAATTCATGCTTGTGGATGAAGAGGATATGAACAGGCAATTCACGGAAGAGGAAAGTAGAATTGTTAATAAACATGTGAAAAGATGCTCAACCTCAGTAGTAATCAAGGAAATATAAATTAAAATGAGATACCATTTCACACCCATCAAATTGGAAAAAATCATGATGCCTGAAAATACCAAGTGTCAGCAAGGATACAAAGCCATGGGAACTGTCAGACATTGCTAGTGAGAGAATAAACTGGTATTCCTCTTTGAGAACAATCTAGCGATGTCTAACCAAGCTGAAGATGTGCCTTCCCTGCACCCAGCTTCTCCACCCTAGACGTATGCCCCGGAGAAACTCAAGCACATGTGTGCAGTGGACATGCAGGAATGCTCATAGAAATGATGCTTACCTTGAAAAATGTGTTTTAAAATGCTATCCACTTAGCATATTCATTTTGAAACCAGCCATATTGCTGCCTTATTGCATGTGGCAAATGTGCGTGGAGTCTCTTGGATTTCTCAGAGAGACATTTCCATCACCTGCATATGATGATGAACTGGACCACCAAGTAATAGCCTGTTAGGAAATAATGTATGCAAAGACCCAATTCCCAGTAGCAATCAAAAATATCAAAATACCCAGGAATAAGTACAGAATGTCATTGAGAGACATAAAGGTCAACTTGTTTAAAATGGAGACAGACACCATGTATATGGATAGGAAGACTTAATATCACACAGACACTTTTTTTTTCTCAAATCGATCCATACATTTAATGTAACTCAATCAGAATTATACATTTTGAGCCAGGTGCAGTGGCTTATGCCTGTAGTCCCAGCTACTTGAGAGGCCAAGACCAGAGGATCGCTCGAGCCCAGGAGTTTGAGGTTGCAGTGAGCTATGATGATGCCACTACACTCAAGCCTAAGTGACAGAGCAAGACTGTGTGTCCAAAAAAAAAAAAACAAAAGAAGAATTACATGTTTTGTTTGGGCAGGGAGTGTTTTATTTATTAATTGATTGATTTGGGAAAATTCTTCTTCAGTTTATCTGAAAGAGTAAATCTGGGAGAATAATTTGTTAATAAGTTAAAAGAAGACAAATAAGAACTTGCCCTACTAAATATTTAAATAGATTATAAAAGCTACAATAACTAAAACAGTGTGGATCATGTACAGGAACAGACAATAGACAAATGTAATAGACTAAAAAGTTGACAAACAAAACCAAATTTATACAATTAACATGTGAATTATATATTTGAAAAAGATGGATTTAAAATTGGTAGTGGTTGAAATATTTATAGACAGTGTTTTGCTAAATGGCTGATCTATCAGGGGGAGGAGGATAAGGAAGACTCTTATGTCATAAGCCAAAATAAACTCCAGGTAGATTTAAGAACAGAAGTACTCAAGGAAAACAATGGTTTATTTATCACGAGTTTACCGAGTGCCTCTTATGTGCCAGGGCACATGGTTTAGACACTGATACATGAATAATTATACTGTGGATATGGGTTAATTTGATGGAAATCCCTGCAGCTATTTAAATGCTGTTGTGGAAGAAATATTTAATGACTTAAAAATATACACATTATATTAAGTGACAGAAAAGGTTGCCCTATAGTATCTATAGTTTGATCTTGTTTTTATAAATTAATAAAGAAAGCAGTCTATAGAGAGAAAGAAATGGATAGAACAAAGCCTGGAGAGATGGTCACCAAAATGTTGTTAAGTGCTAAAAGTTGTTTATTTTTTTCTTTGTGTTTTTCTGTTTTAGAAGTTTTTCTGAAATGAGTCTTTTATTGTAATGACACAAATAACATTTTTGTTCTTGATGAATTAGGATGAATTATGCTTGGAAATTAAGGAAAATATCCTGTTCCCATGATACTTTTTATTAATTAACAATAATTTCTCAAATATCCAGTGAATGTTCAAATTTCCAATTATCTCATAAGTGTCATAATACTTTTAAAATTTACAGTTTATTTGAATCAGGATTAAAATAAGCTCCACACATTGGATTAATTGTCTTGTGTTTTTCAATATATGGGTTTCTCCCACATTCTCTTTTCTTATCCCCCTTGTAACATATTTGTTGAAGAAATCACATTACTTGTTCAGTGGAATTTCCACATTCTGGATTTGGCTGACTACGTTCCTAGGGTATCATTTCACATGTTCCTCTGTCCTCGGTATTTCCTGTAAGTTGGACATTAGATCCAGTGGCGTGATCTGATCTAGTCTGATTATTTTTTTTTTGGCAAGATAACTCCATAGGTGGTGGTGTGTCTTCCATTAAGAAACACATGATGTCTGGTTGTCTTTCTTATTTCAGTGTTAGCAACCATTGATGATTAATGCCTTGATCCATTAATTCCAATTCACCCATTAATTTTAATGGGTAAATATATTTTTATTGCAGTTTAGATGCAGCAGTGGGCTAAACTCTTTGAACTGGTACCATTCCGATGTCTGTTATAAGCCCAGACTTCCCTCAGTCAATCAGTGACATGAAGCGATTGCACGTAGGATCTGGAAACAGACTTGATGCTCCCAAGAGCAGAAACAAATCTCTGTAATACACAGCACTGTTAGTTTGAAGGATGGCTTCTTTTAGAAAGCTTTGCTTCATAAATAGTAGAATGGAAATATTGTTCCAATTTGCTGGCAGCTGGCACCACATTGTGTGCCGTGCACAAATATTCATCACCCACCCATAGCTCCCATCTTTGATATTTACCAAAGCACCAGGGGGTCTTTCACTCAATCACAACTTCTGTTGTTATTTGTACAATTATCTGGAAAGGAGCAGCAACCTCAAAACCTGGGGAGCCAGTTCATTATTCTGATGATTGTTGTCTTCGCTGGTGCTCAAAAGTTCAGGGGACAGATGGGAGTCAGGGAAGCCAGATGCCTGCACGATTCCACCCTTGGCAAGCAAGCCCAGCAGGCCCTAGCTGGAGTCCTCATTTTAGGAAGGAAGGGGCAGAGGCTGAGCTTGGGGAAGGACAAGTCACCATGACATGTGGGTCATTTTAACTCCATCCTCCCTGGAGCCCAGGGATCATGTCCAGCAGAGTGGTGAAGACAGGCCATTGCCACGGTGGGCTGGGGTCAGATGGGAGGATGGCCGTCTCATCCACTGGATGGACAGGATTGAGGATTTAGCAATGTAGCGATGTCGAGTGCTTTCAGCCTGCCTGTCTGCAGAAACAGATGGCTTGGGAGGCAGGCAACCCCAGCCTGGCCTCCCCAGGCTGCTGAAGAGTAAGCTGGTGCCATATGGGGGTTGAAGGAGCAAGAGCAGATCTCCACCGAAAAAGTTAGACTAGCAACCAGTTCCCAAAGACTAGAGACGGGCCGGGCACAGAACTGACACCAAGGGAAATGAGATGGCTTGCTCAGTTGCTAGCTGCCACTCTGCTGGTTTCCTTGCGTCTGATGACTCACTGAGCCTCTAGAAGTCGTTGTCAGTGCTAAACCCCAGAAATGTGGGCTGTGGGGTGGGAAGGCGAGGTTCCAACTAAGTCCGTGCTGACGACATTGGGTTGGGGGTCTCTCCTGTGTCCAGGTTTATGATGGCAACAACAACTCCGCCCGCTTACTGGGTGTGTTCAGCCACTCTGAGATGATGGGGGTCACTTTGAACAGCACATCCAGCAATCTGTGGCTTGATTTCATCACCGATGCTGAGAACACCAGCAAGGGCTTTGAACTGCAATTTTCCAGTAAGTCTTTCTTGCATCTTTGTGGACAATGAAGGCAGCCTTCCTATTGTGTTCATTTATTTGAGCTCTGCTTGCCCACTAGCTACAAAGAATGTGCTCTTAGAGTCTGTTTTAAAACCCAGTGAGTGTCTAGCAACAGGCAAATGGATAAACAAAATGTGATATGTCCATACAGTGGAATACTATTTGGCCACTAAAAGGAATAAACTGCTGAGACATTCTCGAACATGGGTGACCCTTGAAAACATGATGCTAAGCGAAAGGAGCCTGTCATGAAGGCCACATATTGAATGATCCCGTTTATATGAACTTTCCAGAAGAGGCAAATCCATGGAGACAGAAAATCAATGAGTATCTCCCCAGGGCTCAGGGAGTTGGGGGAAAGGGGGTATGGAGCTTCTTTTTGAAGTGATAAAAATGTTCTAGAATCGATTGTGCTAATATTAATAGTTGCACAACTCTGTGAATATATCAGAAGACATCCAATTGTGTACTTTAGATGGATGAATGTATGGCAGGTGAATTATATCTCAATATAGCTGTTAGCAGAAAAAAACCCAAGGAGTGTACGTAAGGTTCCCCTTACCTGGCTCTAGGCCGTCTGGCAGAGGGATCTTCGCCTGGTACAGCAGGTGGTTCAGTGGAAAGAGGATTAAACAGAGTCACCTTCGAATTCCATTTCTATCATATGACAACTGTGTGAACAGTTCATTCAGCCTTCCCACATCAATGCTGTCAGTTGTAAAATGTAGGAAACCATACCTACCTGTAAGACTCCTGTGGATAACAAACGAGAGATAACACCCGCGCAGCACCATATAGTGGGAGCTCTGTGTAAGTCTGTTTCCTTTTCCAGCCTTTTTCAACAGAGCGTGTTTAAGCAAGTCATAATTGAGCTCTTAAACGTACATTTAAAGTGACGTTTCCATATTACCCTATCTTATCAGAATGTCTCAGCGAACACAATGGAAAGAAAAACTCCTGCCGACAAAATGCTGTGGGGTCAAACAAAAGAAACAGAAAATCCAGACCCTAGGCCTGAAAACTATTAAAGCTGAAATCATTTACATATAGCAACAGGGAAACTAGTGCTCCTCGATAGACCCTCGACCGTGCACAGAAATGTGGAGGGAATCCTGAGTGTTGAGTTATCAGAACCCGGGGGTGGTGGCTAAGGTGCCTTCCTTGAGGACGTGGCTTTGAGGGAGGAGAGGAAGCATGGTTTCCACCACGGTAGGTCTTGCTCACGCCACCTCTTCTCTCTTCAACAGGTTTTGAACTCATCAAATGTGAGGACCCAGGAACCCCCCAGTTTGGCTACAAGGTTCATGATGGAGGTCATTTTGCAGGGAGCTCCGTGTCCTTCAGCTGTGACCCTGGGTACAGCCTTCGGGGCAGTGAGGAGTTGCTGTGTCTGAGTGGGGAGCGCAGGACCTGGGACCGGCCTCTGCCCACCTGTGTCGGTAGGAAGCCTCTTGCTCTGCAAGAAACCGCTCGGGTCTCTGGTAACCCTGGTCTAGCCCTGGTCTCATTCCTGTTGGGCTCTGTGCTCCAGGGCCTGCCGGCCGCCTACCGGCACCAAGTCCTCCTATTAGCAGGCGTCATGCTCGCCTGCGCCTTCTCCACGCCCTCGCTTTCACGCCTCGTTACACCCGGGCAGCAGCACAGTCTGGCAGGGTGGCTTGCCTTTGTCACACATTTAGCAAGTGGGACCAGAGCCAAGTCATGCCCTCAGAAGTCATGGGGAAGAGGTGGTAGAGTCCCTTAGAAAGGGAGATGTGGCACTTTTGCCAGAATTCCAGGGTTTCTTCTTCCAAGAGTTAAACGAGTCTCCAACTCACTCTGGGTCTCAGCTCTCCTATAGGCAAAATGGGGCTCGTGCTCCCCTTTCTAGGGGAAAGAGCAAGGTAATTAACTAGCATCAATCTCACTCTAACAAAGAATGCAGCAATGAACTTACATCTCCTCAAGCCTGTGGTTCTTCTAGAATACCAGCAGAGGCTTTCTGGAGGCGTTATGTGTGCATCACAGAACAAGAGACGGTGATTTGAGGCCGAGGTGCAAAATAGCCAATATCTCATTCTGTTTGGCCTTTTCATCTCTCGCCACCCACCTCCCTGGTATTGGGGATCCCCACCACACTGCTTCATCCTGTCTCCCCAGCACCTGGCCTCACCCTCTCTCCACCCCCTTCCCCCGTCCCCATGCAGCACTGGCTGATCTTGTAAGAACAAAACGTCTACTGGAAAAACAAGTCCCGCATACCAGAATTGCCGCAAGTGTATGTCTGGATAGAGATGAAAAAAAAAAAAGAAAGAATAAAGCCTGTTCCCTGCCCCTGGGGAGCCCATACTATAGCAAGGAGAATAGACACATAAACAGATAATTATCATACCAGAGAAGCACTGTAAAAAGAGTTATGTGCAACGTGTTGGGAGGATATGAGAAAGTTTTACATGGAGGTGGTATTTCAATTGAGACTTGGAAGGATGGGTTAGAATTCACCAACAGGAGAGACGAAGTGAGGGTATAGACATTCTGGCCTGAACAGGTGCAAGGGCTGAAGGCATGAACTTAGATTAGACTCTCGGAAAGGGGACAGACCAAAGCAGTGGCCTTTCCATAACCTCTAGGGTCTTCCTTTCCTTTTGTCTTCGAGGTTGACCCAGTCTGCAGGTGTATCCCTTCCCTTTCTCCCTTCCTCTCTCTCATCCCTCCTGTCTTCCCCATATCAGGCCCTGTGCAAGGCACTAGGAATTCAAAGAAAAGCAGATCCCAGGTATCCGGGGAGGTGCCTGCATAAACAGACGGCAGCATAATGCCACAGGCAAGCAAGCCAGAGCACACAAAATGCAAAGGAGGGGTGATGATTCACATATAAGATAATTATTTGCTTTGCAATAAAAAGAATTCACTGTAAGATTCCTTTGAATATCAAATATACTAGCTGGGGCTAGGTGTGATGGCTCACACCTGTAATCCTAGCACTTCGGGAGGCCACGGCAGGAGGATCACTTTAGGCTAGGAATTCAAGACCGGCCTGAGCAGCATAGCAAGACCCCACCTCTACAAAAAGTAGAAAAATCAGCTGGGTGTTATGGCATGCATCTGTAGTCCCAGCTACTCAGAAGACTGAGGCAGAAGGATCCCTTGAGCCCAGGAGTTTGAGGCTGTAGTGAGCTATGATGACACTACTGCACTTTAGCCCAGATGATAGAGTGAGACCCTGTCTCAAAAAAAAAAAAAAAATTCTAGTTGGACTGGACTAATTGGATCGTCTCAAGCCACATTAGTAAGAACATTTATACTTAGAAACCTGGAGGCCTTCCCCATGGAGACTCCCTCTGGCCCCACTGCTGTTAGGGGAGTGAGGCTGTGTGTATATCTTTATATATGTCGTGTTGTGGTAGACTTCATCCTGGTCTACCAGAAATGGCCGCCATGGCTTAAAGCATCCAAAAATTTTCTTCACTGACGAGCAGACTCTGCAGCCCAAACAAAGCAGCCATGGCTGTAGGATGGGTTGAAGGGAAAAGACCAGAAAGACCAGAGTCTTCAGCCTTGATGCTGGTGGGTCTGCTGCGTGCCGGCCCACTCAGCCCCCTCCCCCAGGCCCCAGACCAGGTGTCCTGTGGGGAAAGGAGCAGGTGTGTCTGACAACAGGCTCCGCATGCTGCAGCCTCCAAACACTTGCTTTCTGGGAAGCAGGAGGGACTTCCCCATCTGGAATATAGATGGAAGCTCTAGCCAGGGACATGGATGGTGTCCTGCCGCCTTTCCAGCTACCTCCTCTATTTGTAGAGCCAGTCAAGCCTCCTCCCCACAATCGTGGTTCATTCTCTCACCAGTGCCCTACTCCCTGCCTTGGGCCCGTTCAGCCTGGTGCCTTCCAGTCAGGCTGACACCTCCCATCCCAGCAGCACCACCGAGGGAGGGCTCCCAGCAAGGCGTGAGCAAAGTATCTGGTAGAGATACTACCAGTGCTTCTTTACTGGTCCTGTGTGAAGCCCAGGGGTCCATGAGATATTTGATGAGTCCTTTGTAGCAACAGGTAAGGGTCATTCTTGCATCTGTGACCTTCATCCCTTCTCCTATTTCTTCTAGCATCTTGCCTAATCAACTGCTCGCCTCCCTAAATAGCTCTGCGATACATATCCTCCTCTTCATTTTCACTCATGTGCCCTTGATTCAAACCCTTGTAGTAATTTGCCTGGAAAGCAATAAGCTTCTTTTGTTCATCTGACCACCCACCTATCCATTCATTCAATAAATATTTAGCAAGCATCTATAATGTACCAAACACTATACTAGGCACTCAATGTGCACATATGAGTAAGACAAGCTCCCTGCTGCCAAGGAGCTTATAGTCTCATGATGTGAGCAACTTGTTACACATACTGTGCTAAGTATCTACGCACATTGTAATGGAGACACTGGGGAGGGCAGTGTCAACTCTGCCTGGGGAGGGGAGGGGTGTCACGAAAGGTTTTGTAGAGAGGATGTTTGTCAGGTTGTTGGTCCAGGTGGAGACATGAGGAGTCCCAGTTGCCTGGGCTTGTGGAGTTCATCAGACTTGGCTGCACCACGGGGTCCAGGGAGGGGGTCCGGGAGGCCAAAGGGAGCCCCTGTGGTGGGCTTTATGGGCTCAACTGACGAGTTTGGGCTTCGTTCTGGGAATGAACGCAAGCAACAACACGTTTGCATTTTATAAAGATCCCTGCGACCGCACTGCCGAGGGCGGACAACGGTGCCAGCCTAGAGATGCTGAGGGCCTGGGCCCAGGCTCTAGTGATGAGGGCAGAGTAGGGTCAAATGTGAACATCGTCACGCGGCTGCAGGGACTGGGTCTCAGAGGCAGATCAGGTGTGGGCCAAGAAGGGGAGGAGGCCAGGAGGAGCCAGCAGCTTCTGGCTTCAGTGCCTGCTCGGATGGGGAGTAGATATCTCTCCACTGGTCTCTCTGCTTCCATTTTCTCCCCTCTGTTCCCCTTCAAACTGCTACCATGGTGATCTTTCCGACAAAGTTCGCTAATGTGTGACGTGATCAGTTCACTCACATGTGTAAACACCGCAGTTCCTTCCTGCAGCAGTAATTGTACAACAGCCTGGTGCACGACACCCGTCACCTGTGATGCTGGCCCAGCCTTCTAGCCCCGTCTGCCACCTCTCCCCAGCTCGCGCCCTGGCCTCCAGCCTGCCACGCGGTTCCTCACCTCCAGGGACTCTGCACCTGCCTTCCCCCTGTCTGCAGTGCCCGCTTCCTCCGGTCCTTTCCATCCCGCCACTGCCACCCAACCAACCCGCTCCACGCCTGCTCCTCCCTCACGGCTCCCTGGAATCCATGGTTCTCCCTGACTCTCCTGCCCTGTGCTGGGGGAAACTGGTCACCTTTGCCACCACTTGCCATGAGTGTGCCATTGTTAGGGCACACAGCACACACAGCAGCTGTCTCCTCCACTAGACTGTAAACCCTTCCGGAGGAGGGGCAGCATGCTGTTGACCTGTGTCCTCCTGGCAGCTGGCACAAGTCCTATTGCTGGCAGCGAGCAGGCTCGAGTATGTGCATGTTCCTCCCGGGGAGGCGTGGGGGAGGTGGCCCACAGAGTAGGCAGTCAGCTCTGCACCCCAATTCCTTTTTTGTTTAATGGGGTCCAATTCAGTTTTTTTAAATCTATTCACAGGGTTGTGCGACCACCACCATGATCTAATTTTGGAACATTTTGTTTCCCCAAATACAAACCAAATACCCCATTAGCAGTCACTCTCCATTGTCCCTTACCCCCAGGCCCTGGCAGCCACTAATGGACCTCTGTCTCTAAGATGTGCCTGTTCTGGATATTTCATATAAATGGAACCATATGATGTGTGACCTTTTGTGTCTGGCTTCTTTCACTTAGCTAATGTTGTCAAAGTTCATCTACGTTACAGCGTTTATCAGAGCCCATGTTCCTCTTTACAGCTGAATAATATTCCATTGCATGGATTCACCACATTGTGCTTATCCACTCATCAATCGATAGACATTCAATTTGTTTCCATCTTCTGATTACTATGAATAATGTTATGAACATTCATGCTCAAGTTTTTATATGAACACACGTTTCATTTCTCTTGGGTGTAGACCTAAGAGCAGAATTGCTGGATCCTGTGTAACTGAGTTGAACATTTCGAGAGACTCCCACGCTGTTTTTGAAAGCGGCTGCACCGTTTTCCATTTCCACCAGTAATGCAGGCGGGCTCCAGCTTCTCCACATCCTCATCTACAATTGTAATTTTCTGTCTTTTTGACTTTAGCCATCCCCGTGGGTGTGAAGTGGCATCGCATTGTGGTTTTGATTTGTGTTTCCCTAATGACTAAGAATGTCAAACATCTTTTCATGTGCTCGTTGGCTATTTATATATCTTCTTTAGAGAAATGATTATTCAAATCCTTTACCCATTTTTAATTGGGTTATTTGTCTTTTTACTGTTGGGTTATAGGGGCTCTTTATAAGCTCTGGATACAAGTCTCATCCAAGGACCTTTTTATATGCTGTGCTCAATCACCTGGAATGAGCAAGAGGGACTCAGGCACACAGGCAAGAGGAGCCTCTGAGTGACTGCTGCCGGCTCAGGCCACCCCGTGAAGCTCACTCTTTTGGGATTTCTTTCAGCTGAGTGTGGAGGGACAGTGAAAGGAGAGGTGTCGGGGCAGGTGCTGTCGCCCGGATATCCAGCTCCCTATGAACACAATCTCAACTGCATCTGGATCATCGAAGCCGATGCCGGCTGCACCATTGGGTAAGTGTCAGGGCTGGCAAAGTGACCATTGCCAGCTGTTCGGGGAAGCCACCCACTGATGCCCAGGCCCACCTGCCTCACCTGGAGGCCCCTGTGATTGGAAGTGGTTGCTGTGGCCCCAGGCTTGGGCCGGGTCCCATGGAAAGGCCAGTCCCCGCCTCACAGGACTGCATACCGAGTCCACGCACCTCACCGGCCTACACAGCACAGCGACAGCTCAGTGGCTGAGGGCATGGGCTTGAAGTCACAGAGTCCCTGGTTGGAATCCAGCCCTTCCACTTACTGTTTGCAGGACTCTGGGCAAGTCCCTTAACCTCTCTGAGTCTCGCTGTCTCCTGTGGAGCATGAGTGTCAAGATAACGCAACATGAAACATGCTAAGTGTTTAATAACAGTAGTCGTGGTTATTTCTAAGACAATTAGTAAGGGTCAACTCAGAGCTGTGTGACCCCAGGCAGGTTGCTTCTCTCTCTCAGTCTGAGTCTCCTCATCTTTAAAATGAGAACAAAAATATTTGTATTTTAGGGGTGCAGAGGGAATAAATGACAAAAGCCCAGCAGTGTCTGGTACATGGTATATACTCCCTCAAAATACAACTTCCTTCCCCTGTTAGCACCTGACGCACAGGAATCCTTCCTGGACTTCCAAGGGGTCAGAGAAGAAGGGAGTATCACCCTTTATTGAGCACAGAGCCTGTCTTATTAATGCTTCACAATAGCCCTATTGATGATAATAATAAGCCCTAATAATAAATAGACACAATTATTATTGTTCCCATTGTATAAATGAGAAAACTGAGATTCCAAGAGAATGCCTAGCATGTCTAAGTTTGCACAGGGACTCAGAAAGCTGGGATCTGAAGCCAGGTCTTTCTGAATCTTCACCCTATATCACACTCCTGGCAAAGCTGGGCCTTGGGCTGTGGTTCAGGTGAGCTATGAGGAGAAGAACAGGTGGGGTAGCAGGATGAGCAGAGGTGTGAAAAGGAGGATAGAACAAGGGAATTGGGAAGGAAAGAGTCGGGCTGGAATAGGGGATACTTGTGGGTAAGGAATGGGAGATAGATAGGGTTCGAGAGTGGCCTGGTTGTGAAGGATCTTAAATACCGATAAATAAGAGGGAGCCATGGTAGGTTCTTGAGCAGGGTTTGTCCACCGGTGTTATTTGCAATGCAGAGAGCTCCTGGGAAGGCAACCATCAGGAGTCCCTTGCAGCGATCCAGGAATATAGTGTTGAGGATTTGGAAGAGTGGGGGGCCAAGCAAAGGAGCAGAAGTGTAGCTAGAAGATCCCTGCCCTCCAGTTTGCAATTCGGGAGAACTGGCTGAAGGGGTGTGTTGCTGCAAGGGAAACAGATGTTCACAGATGTGTGCATGTCCTTAGATTCAGTTCAATTAAAACTAAAAAAATGTACTAAGTATTTGCTATGTGCAAGTTTTCAAGCTAACCCCTGTGCAAAATGAGGTCAGCGGCACTCTCGGGGACTTAGCACTCTTCAGGGGAGAAGCAAAATACACACGTTCATCCTGCACACCCCTGTTGGGACAACCTGGAAGCACACCTGGTTGATTCACCCTCTGATTAGAACCTTCCAGTGCACCCCCTGCTCACAGAATGAAAGCTAAACATCTCGTCCCGGCTCCAAGGGCACTGTGGCCTCAGCCTACCTCCCCGACCTTTTCCACCACTTCTCTTCAGTGACATTCCAGCAAAGCGCAGTTACTGGTGACCCCTGTGCATAGACAGGCTCATGGCCGAGCTCTGTGCCTTTGTTTCCTCATCTGGAATGCCCTTATCCCTCCAAAGACTTCTGTCTAAAACTCTCCATCCGTCAAAGTCAAGTGCAAATGTCAGCTCACCCAGGAAGTCATTTCTCATCCCTTCTCTTGGAGGACTCCTAGGAGTCATTTCTCCCTCCTCCGCTCTTCCATTGCCGAGGGCCTTTATTTGCCTTATGACCCTGGCCACTTTTCCCCATTATTTATGCTCGCGCC
Source organism: Avahi laniger (assembly GCA_963575035.1). NCBI lineage: Eukaryota > Metazoa > Chordata > Mammalia > Primates > Indriidae > Avahi > Avahi laniger. The sequence goes on along the minus strand of CAUYSK010004842.1, from coordinate 3,494 downwards.
TGACCTCCCCTCCTGGAATTGTGTTCTATGCCTGATTGATCTTCGTGAGTCTACAGTGCCCAGGGCTCAGCAAGTGTCAAGTGTTTGATGAGTGAATGAATGAATAAATGAATGAAGCAGGACTCAAGTATAAAAGAGTTATATGACTAGTGGATCCATGATAGTCCTTCAATAAATAGTGAATGAACAATGAGTGAATCAACAGCATAATGACTATTTGGCTTTAATATTTCACACATATGCAAATCAGGAGGTTTTCCCACTTTCCTAACCTGGACTGTCATTCATTCATTCATTGGTTCATTCCCTCTCGTAACAACTACCTGTTTGTTTACTACACGGTCGCGCCTGTGCGAGGTGCTGGCGTTACGTAGATGAATGGGACCGGGTCACTGTCCACCACGATGAGTCACAGAACTTGTATGCACAGAACAAGGCGGTGGCTTAGGGAAGAAGGGGAATGAGAAAGCGGGCAGGAGGAGGTGGGAGAAGTTATCCTGGAAGGATGACATGAGAGCCGAGACCTGAGGAATGGAGAGGAGGTGGCCAGGTAGCCGAGGAGGAAGGTTGGTGGGAGGGACGGGGCCCCCCAGGCGGAGGAAGTGAAGCAGTGAGGCCAGCCTCAAGGAGCTGGAAATGGCTCCCGTGGCTGGATGGCCACCTGTGCTTGCTGGGTGGCAGCATCGTGGGGGCCGAAGCCGGTGGAGGAGGCTGCCACAGAGCGAGGACGGCCCCGGGGGCTGCGATGCTGCGTTTGGGCAGCTCCTGGCAGCTTTGTGGCAAATGGGTGGAATGGAATAGGCCCCAGTGAGGGGGTCTGACCCCAGGCACTGACCGTGGAGATGGAGAAATAGGGACAAATTCAGGGGACATTCAAAGTGGTCACACCAACTGATCTTGCTCTCTTCAGTAAATATGGAAATTGAGGTTTCTTCACTGTCCTCATTTTTTGCTGGGTAACATACAATATGTAAAACATAGGGAAAAGTTGGAGGAACAGTACATCAAGCGCCTGCATACCTACCACCCAGACTCAGAGACATTTTGCTGTATGCGCTCCCTCTCTATTTTATTTTCTTCCCATCTTTTTCCCCCTTTTTGCTGAATGACACAAAAGTACATTGTAGACATCTTGATATTTCATTCCTGATTACTTGGGCACACGTCTTCTAAAGAGAAGAGTACACTCCACCATGACATAGCAACAGTAGCATTCCCGAGAGCTGGAGCATTGATTCTCCGGGAATTAAAGTTTCAGACAAGGACTGGGGGAGAGCAGAGCAGATGTAGGAGCGACCGAGACATGGAAAACACGAGAAATCAATGGAGGGATTTCTGGGCAGGAGTGAGGAGTGTTTGCTCTGCCGAGAATGCTGGGCGTGCAGGTGGTGGGGAGACAGGAGGCTCCCTTCCTAGCCCTCGGGAAGACGAGATCGAAACAAATACAGGAAGTGTCCTCTCCAGAGTGATGTGGCCAGAAATACGAAGTCATGGGGGCATGCTGAGTGAGCGTGTGGGGACCCCGAGATAGGCAACAGTGGGAAGAAAGTGAAGATGACGTCAGTCCTCAATCTGGGATGCTTCTTGAAGCCACAGCAACCTCAAAGGGGCTGACGCTAAGTCAGCAGAGGAGAGCTGCTGAGAGGTGGAGATGGGATGATGAGACACCTTCCCTGCCTCATTCGGTCCCCTGGGGCAGCCGGCATCATCCAAGCCTGTCCCCACGCCTGTGCTCGCTGCCTCTCCCTCTGCCCCTCCCTCCCTCTCTCTTCTTCCCCACTTCTTTCTCCCTTTCTCCTCTTTCTCTCTCTTACTCTTTTTCTCTCTCTCTCCCCCTCTCCTCCACTTTCTCCCTCACTTCTCCACCCCCACACACACCCCTCTCTTGAATAACCAGCAGCAAAGTTAAGAAAACTCATAACCACAATTAGACGAACATGGAAAGCCCCTTTTGTGTTTGTGTCCTTATTTAGTTGTTATCTTTTCCACTGCGAATGTCTGTATAGAATTTTTCATATCAAAAATAGATACTCATTTTTTAACTTCAAAGTGCAAGCAATAAAAAAATTTATAAAGTAGAAATCAAATGTTCTCACAATCTTACTCTGTAATCTTTTTTATTTATTTATTTTTTATGTTTTTATTTTTTCAAGACAGAGTCTCACTCTGTCACCTTGGCTAGAGTGCAGTGGCATCGTCACAGCTCACTGCAACCTCAAACTCCTGGGCTCAGGCAATCCTCCTGCCTCAGCCTCCCGTGTAGCTGGGACTACAGGCGCATGCCACCACACCTGGCTAATTCTTTTCTATTTTTGGTAGAGACGGGGTCTTGCTCTTGCTCAGGCTGATCCTGAACTCCTGAACTCAAGGGATTCTACCACCTCGGCCTCCCAGAGTGATAGGATTACAGGCGCGAGCCACTGTGCCTGGTGGTTTCTCTATATTCTTACTCCTCCTCACCCCCCATGTAAGATAACCATGATATCTGTTTGTTCTGCTTATCCTTTTAGATATTTCATGTGCCAATATATATATAAAGCAAATGCAATAAACATGGTTTCTAAAACAAGATCAGCTCAGTGCATGGCCCAGTGACTTGCCTTTTGTTTTGCCACTTAGTCATATATCATCATTTTATCATGTCAATAAATATAGATCCACCTCATGCTGTGTGATGGCTACAGAGAACCTATTGTATGCACAACCATAATTCACCTACTCCCCGACTGATAAAGTGAACATTTTCAGCTTTTCACTCCAATGAACATCCTCATCCATGAATCTTCGAGCAGTTTTCCATTTATTTCCTTAGGATATACTCTTAGAAGGCAAAGTTTGATACATGACCTCAAATTTCCCTCTAGATATTCGCGGGTGCACGGGAAGTCTATGGGAGGCCGGCTTCCCCGGTATCATTAGATGTTGTCGATCCCGTTCGTCTTCACCAAGTTGGTGGACAAAACAATGTTTGTCTTTGCTGCTTCCAGTTCTTTGTATATTTTTCTTTTGGGAAATTTGTCTTTTTTGCGTAGAATATTCAGTTGGGCTGATTTGTAAATAGTTCATAATTTGTTCAGATTTCTTTTAAACCCATGAGTATTTAAGAATTTTTAAAAGTTGCTAAGTGGTTATATATTTTGTGGGATCTTTTCTATTACTTTTATTTTTGTGCACTGTGCCTGTTTATTTTTTGAAATGTTTTGTTTTATTTATGTTCCATGGATATTTAAGAATATGAAAAGAGGGCCGGGCGTGGTGGCTCACGCCTGTAATCCTAGCACTCTGGGAGGCGGAGGCGGGCCGATTGTTTGAGCTCAGGAGTTCGAGACCAGCCTGAGCAAGAGTGAGACCCTGTCTCTACTAAAAATAGAAAGAAATTAATTGGACAACTAAAAATATATAGAAAAAATTAGCCGGGCATGGTGGCACATGCCTGTAGTCCCAGCTACTTGGGAGGCTGAGGCAGGAGGATCTCTTGAGCCCAGGAGTTTGAG
>CAUYSK010004841.1:0-33741 GCA_963575035.1 Avahi laniger | reverse complement strand
GTTTTATTTGAAACAATCAGACTTACAGAAAAGTTGCAAGTACACTACAAATAACAGGCTTTTCCTGAACCATTGGGAGTAAATTGCCTGCCTGATGCCCATTGCCCCTGAATACTGTATTTTTTTTTTTTTTTTTTTTTTAGACAGAGTGTGGCTCTGTCATCTGGGCTACGGTGCCGTGGCGTCAGCCGAGCACACAGCAACCTCAAACCCCTGGGCACAAGTCAACCACCAGCCTCAGCCTCCTGAGTAGCTGAGACTACAGGCCTGCGCCACCATGCCCAGCTAATTTTTTGTATTTTTAGTTGTCTGGCTAATTTCTTTCTATTTTTAGTAGAGATGGGGTCTCCTTCTTGCTTAGGTCTCGAACTCCCGACCTAAAGTGGTCCTCCCGCCTTGGCCTCCCTGAGTGCTAGGATTACAGGCATGAGCCACTGCGCCCAGCCCATATTGATTTTTTATCGTTTCTCCCCGCCCAAATATAAGCTCCACGAGCGCAGGAATTTTATCTCACTTGTTTACTGTTGTAGTACCTAGTGTGGGCATATAATGGGTACTCAGAACACAGTTGTTGAATGAACTGATGAATAATAAAAGCTCATTTCAACACATCCGCCCTACTAGATGACATTATGAAGTGATTAGATAACTAAAGTTATAGATAGGATCACCATGAATGTGATATAAATTAATGGAGACCAAGTGACCTAACCTGTATTGGCAAATCTGATGCCATGAGTGGTATTGATAACAATGATGTGATTTTCCAAAATGGTAAATAACTCTTGGTGAAGTTTGAATAAATCGAAGCACACTCTTCCCTACATTTACACAGTACTTGGATTCCTGGACAAATTGGTATACAACAAAATCAGGCAAAAAACCCTGTGCTTATATGTAAAATAATTTGGTTCTAGACTTAGAAAATTATTAACAGTTGTTTTTGGTCATGCGTGAGGGGCATTGTTCTTTGCTGTAGGACTGTTCCATGCACTGCAAGATGTCTGGTAGCCTTGACCCCTACCCACTAAATGCCCAGAGTACTCTCTAATCATTGTGACAAACCCAAAATGCCCCCATAGATTTCCAAAATGTCATATTGAGGACCACTGAGTTAGGTGCTTTCTGTTCCAAATAACAGAGAAATAAACTTATATTGACTTAATAAAAGAATATTTATTGGTTCCTGTTACTAACCAGTCCTGGGATACATAAATTTCAGGGAAGTCTTCATTTGGGGTCAAAGGGTTTAACCATTCTACCAGTGGAGGTATACTGTAAACCAGTGGTCCCCAGCCTTTTTGGCACTAGGGACCAGTTTCACGGAAGATAACTTTTCCACAGACGTGGAGGGGGCAGGGAGCAGAGCTCAGGCGGTGATGTGAGTGATGGGGAGCGGCTGTAAATACAGATGAAGTTTCATGCTCAATCACCCGCCACTCACTTCCCTGCTGTGCACCCCACCTCCGCTTTCTAAGTTTCACAGAATGCAATTTTTCCACAGATGTGGGGGGAGGGGGTGTTTCCGAGTACCCACTATATGTGCCTGAGCTCTGCTGCCCGGTCCCTAACAGGCTGTGGACTGATACAGGTCCATGGCATGGGGGTTGGGGACCACAGCTGTAAACAAATAAATAGAAAAAGTAGATATGTATTATAAATTGGGATGCATTTCCCCCCCCCCCCAGGGGATAAGGTCTCACTCTGTTGCCCAGGTTGGAGTGCAGTGGAATGATCATATCTCCCTGCAGTCTCCAACTCCTGGGGTCAAGTGATCCTCCTGCCTCAACCTCCTGACTAGCTGGGACTACAGGTATGGGCTACTGTGTCCAGCTGATCTTTTTTACTTTTTGTAGAAACAGAGTCTCGCTATGTTGTCTAGACTGGTCTCAAATTCCTGGCCTCAAATGATCCTCCTGACTCAGCCTCCCAAAGTGCTGAGATTACAGGCATGAGCCACCATGTCTGGCCTGGCATACATTTTATATAGAAAAAGAACAGGGAGTTTTGAGAGAGAACAGAGGTTAGAGAACCTCTTCTAGATTGGTCAGGGAAGACTTCTCCGAGGAAGAAGCTGCGACGTGAAGGGTAGGAAGGATTCAGTCTGTGAAGAGTGGAGGAATAACATTCTGTATGGAACAGATATTAACGGCGTACTTCACAATTTTGCTTTTACTAATTTTATGTGGACTGCAAGATCTAAATGATATTTTATATAAAATATGTCTCATCATATGTAGACTCTTCAGTTCACATTTAGGATTCAGTTAGTTGGATGAGGCCTCTTGTTATCTTAGTTAAGAAGTCTTTATGGTGGGGGCTAAATACTAAAAGAGAATGGTTTATGAAACTCCTTTGGGAAAGGAGAATTAGTATGTACTTTTCTCTCCTTTTTTTGCAAAAAAAAATTAAATTTTTGCACAAAGTCAGTGTTGTGTTTTCCACACTATTGTCACCTATGCAGTGATATATAGTGAAATAATTACTTTAATAACAATTTTTGTTTTCTCTTCGTCTGAGTTCTGCTCATAGCTCAATATTAGCTCTAGAAGGGGAAAAAAAAAAACAATCTTAAGAGAGCAATTGCAAATGCATCGTTGGCAGCAATTTCTATCCTTGAATGCACAGTAAGTTCTGAGCTTATGAGCTATGGGGAAAAAAAATCTTTGTGATAAATAATGTATTTGATAATGAGCAGCAGGAGAAAAAAATGTTTTCTGTTGAAGAGTTCAAAATGAAATAGAATAATATGGGAAAATGTTGCTCAGAAGGAAGGACATCTTTTGCATCATGGATGGATATGGAGCCAAAGAACTGTGATTGTTTATTTTTGATTCTCATTCTCTTTGTGCCAGTCTGTGGCATATATTTTCAGACCTTTCAGGAACATCAACTTTCAAAAGGGCTTAGTTCTCAGATCTGACGCTGGGTGATTTACTTACATTATCTCATTTAACCTTTTCAACTCTACAGGTAGGCGGGTATGAGTATCCCCATTTTAGACATGAATAAGCTGAGACTCAGAAAGGTTAACTAACTCCCCCAGGGTCATAGAGCTTAGCCAGTGTCTGAGTCAGTGTAAATTAAACAAATAACCAGGGATTTCAGAATAAATGCCTAAAACACTCTTGAGAACAGACTGCTTTAAGCTCCTTCAAGCATCTGGCTTGCTGGGTGACCTAGACTCTGTAAGAGGAGCTTCAGCTTTCAGATTTTGGCCAAATAAAGCATTTATCCCTTGGGAGTATTAAGGCATCCATTTACTTTTTTTTTCCCTCTCCATTATTCCCTTTGTCCCTGAAGCAATCTGGGTGTTTGGCAGGTGCTAGACAGTAAATTATGGTTCTAAATGGTGCCTCAGTGGCCTAATAATAATAAGGAAACATGTCCCAGAATGTCAATCTGTAGACACGGGAATAATTAGTACATTTATCAAAGCAGATGGATTTCAGAGGAATTTGAATCCTGTTCTAAGCACAGCATCAGTTTTTTGCTGGAGTTTAGTGAAATGGGCGTCATAACTTCTTATCTTATTATTCAGCTGCGCTGTTTGGCCTTCTTTCCTTTTTTAGCAGTTTTACTGCTTGCTTCAACTTTCCATCCTTTTATGCTTAGAAAACGTAGGAGCCTGGGGACAGGTACAGAAAGTGGCGATCGAGGAAGGGAAAAACAAATATTATGAGAAGGAACTGTTCCGTCCTCTCAGCTGGCAGCGTCTGGTCTTTGTATTGTAATTATTGTTCCCTGACCTTTTGGTGCGGAGCGAGTGTAGGGTAGCCTTGTAAAGATCTGTTTACACCCACTCCTCACTCCGAAGGGCTGTGGGTTCCTCAAAGGCTGTCTTCGTGGTTGATTCACTGATATTCCCGGGGCCCAGGGCAGTGCCCGGCACCAGGCAGATGATCGTACTCGTTGGCTGGCTGGATGAATGAAAGGTGAGCAAGGAAGGTGATGCCCGGAGTCATCCACGGGGAGACCCGAGGAGGAGGAGGAGGAGGGGGAGGATGGCACCGTGCGGGGCCTGCGGGAAGAATCCGAAAGTGTGTGTGTGGTGATGGCGAGGGAAATGGAAAAGGGGACGTCCCAACGACTGGGACTGGGACGCAAGAACCGGGACAGGGAAGGCCCGAGTAGGGACCACAAAGGTTTTCAGGAAAAAAGTGAGGCGAGCCTAGAGGGTAGGGGCGAGACAAAGAGGAGCAGCCGAGGCGGATCGTGGGAAGAAATGGAAAAGAAGTGGCCGGGGAGGGAGGGCGGAGTGGAGGGAAGGGGCGAGAGGGACGGTAGGCGGCGGCGCGCGGGCGGGGCGGGCGGCGGGGCGGTGCGGGGCGCGGGGAGCCTGGGCCGGCCGGGGCGGCGGAGGAGGCGGCGCGGCTCGGCGCGGAGGAGGGGCGCGGGCGCCGCAAAGTTACTTGGCCTGCGCCGGGCCGGGTCCGCGTGCTGGTGGCGGGCCGGCGGGAGGAGCGGAGCGGGGCTCGGCGCGCTGAAACCCGAAACCTCTAGTCCCTGAGCGCGGCCGGGAGGAAGGAAGCGGCGGCGGCGGCCGAGGCGGAGAGGCGGCCCGGCCGGGCCCTGAGCTGCCGCGGCGGCGGCTCTCGGTGAGCATCGGGCGGGGGGCGCAGGCGGCGGTGGGGGCGGCGCGGGCCCCGGCGGGGAGGAGCTGACCGGGATGGGGCCGGGCTCAGTTCATCGTGCGGGGCGTGAGGGCGCTGGGGGCGCGGGCCGGGAAGGGTCTCCGCGTCCCGTCCCCCCACGCCTCTCCACCCCCACAGCGCTTTCTTCTCCCTGCCCCCTCTCGGAGGTAGGGGACTGTCCTCTCGGCCGCACTGCGCCCTACTTTGGAGAGCTGGAGCTCTTTGTGGGAAGATGTTGGGGGCGCGCCCCTCCCCTGCGGCCAGGGGCTTCTGAGAGGACCACCCCATTCTGCCGGGCGCAGGCCGCCTCGTTTCTCCGGCGCCGCCCGAAGCCCCCTACCAATTCTCCCGGAAGGAAGGGCATCCATGCGTGCCAGGGACTGGGCTGATGGGGACCGCGCCCCCTGGGGCCAAGGGGCTTCGTGCCCTGCTCAGGGATAGGCGCTGGGGCGAAGCGGCCACGACCCTTGGCTGGAATCCGTGAGGACCAGGTGAGCAGCATTCTCCCATCGGGCTCAGGGCGCTGTCTTCCCGAGTCTGGGCGGGCGGCGCGCCCGTAAGTCTCCCGGCGCCGCCAGGTGGGCTCCTCTGCCCCTCAGCCTGCGAGAGGGAGATTTGGTTAGGTGGCCAGCCCAGGGCGCCTTCTGGGCCAGAGCTTAACCCTTGTGCGACCTTTGGACAAAGGCATGTGGGATGAGAACGTCTGCTGGATAAATGGGATGGTCTCGCGTGCTTCAGAGATGTCTGTCGCCGGTAACCACACAACCATGCATTGTATTAGCATCGCTTTATGTCATATCTTTGAGGCTATTTTTGTTTGCTATTGTACCTTTCATCCCTTTTGTAAAGTGCTTTCAAGAGCAGGTCATTTGATCCTCCTCCCTGTGAAGTAGGGAAATGGTGTGTGGTTTTGGAGGGAAAGGACCTCAGTTCCTTGATCTGTCCAATGGGGACCCCATTAACATCAGGCTGTCCCATCTCGGAGTGCTAGAGCCTGGGGGAGGATGGTCATACCTGTCCCTTTTCTGTGGAGCCAACTGAGGATTCAGCCTGGTCTCTTCTCCCCCAGTGACCTGGACCTCCATATGAGCTCTGGAGAGTGACTTGCTTTTGGGAATAGGTGGTTTCCGTTGTAATCCATTTTACTGCAGCCACTGGGAGCATGTGAAGAGAGGCATTTGTCAGGTCCTCGAGAAAAAGCTCAGATCACACTTACAGGGTCTCTTCATCCAACTGTAACTGGGATACATGCCACCCATTTCTGCCACTTCTTTCAGAGCACTCCTCTTCCTCATCCACACTGATCTTACACTTTTAAGGTTCTAACAAGCACTTTGATACACACTTTTTAATTTCATTCTCACGACAGCCCTGGAAATCTCTATTAGCCCATTTGATAGGTGAGGAAACTGAGACTCAGGAGAGGTGGAGGACTCTGCCCAGCTAGTGAACAGCCAAGATTGAACTCAGGTCTTTTGACTTGGCAGTGCTTTTCATGAGGCTTCCTGATATCACACAAGCAGGTCCTTTAACTCAAGACTCCTCTTCCCTGCCCTGCAACTCCACCGCCATGACATTGAGAATAGAGACCCATGATAAAGAGGCCTGCTTGTCGTTTTGGAACTAAGTCCAAGGCCTCAGGTATCCAAATCGTTCTGTTTGTGTTGCAGCCAGGTGCCCTGGGAGTCCTCTGAGAGACGAAGGAGCACTGTGTGGTCAGAGGGGTGTGAGCTTTCTGTTTGGGTTCAGTGGAAGACAGAATGGGCTGAGCTGGAACCGACTTAAATGTCAGCAAAAGGAGGTACGGTTCTTTGTAGTCCACTCCACTGCTGACGGGCTCCAGTCAGCAAGCCTGACTGTAGCAATGCGGCCGGCAGGAGAGCTGGGTGGGCGCTGTGTGCACAGCATGCCTCCCATGATGAGGCCGCTGCAGGTGGGACAGGGCTCCAGCATATTGTTGCCTGGTCTGAGTGTTGGTGGAAGCTGTAAATTTTCATGGAGGAAAAAAAGCTTAATATTTTTAAAGATGGCAACTCATTCAAATCGTTTCAAAAAATGTACGGGATAAACAAATTAGTGTGTGCAGGCTGGTAGTGGCCCGCAGACTGCCAGTTTGGAACCTCTGTGTTGGACCTTGGGGAGCATTTACTGTCATTCTGAGATGCATGACTGGAAGGGAGAAGTGGTATCTTCTTGGTGTTTTTCTTTAAGAACAAAAGCCAGCAAAACTAGAGATAGCTGTCAGTGCTGCCTGGGGGTTGGAGGATGGGCTGACTTTATGATTCAATACTTCATTCATTCAAACAGAGCTCATCTGTGATTCTGTTTCTATAGCAAGAGAGAATGCTTACAACTAATTTTTATCTATCTGTTTCCTTGGACATTTTATGTGCCCGGCAGGGGAGAGGATGGCATTCATGCAGATGTGTTCAGGGAGTACTGGGAGCATCACAGAAGTATTCAGTTGGCCGGGGGTAAAACATGAGGAGGTATATTTCAATTTTATTTTGGTTTGGGTTTTTTTAATACTCCAGTAATAGGTGAGAGAACATTGTGTTAAAGGCACCTGAAGTCAGACAGCCTGCATCCCAGCCCTGCCTCTTACAAACTTGTCACCTTCCGTAAATAATGCAAACCATGCCTGGAAAAATACAGAAACATAGGAAAAGAAATTAAAGTTCCTTCCACCTCTTCTCTACTCCCTCTGCTTGTCTTAGAGGTAACCATTATAAATGTATTTCTTTTCAGGTCTTTTTTAATACATAAACAGTAATATATGCTAAGTCTGCAAATATTGGTGGCTATAAATACATGGTTTGTTGATATTACAGTATAAAACATGATAAAATAATATCTATATTTCTAACTTTAGGACAAACCTGAATATATTGAATATAGCTTTAAAAATACATAAATGAAGCAGTCGGGTGTGGTGGCGTATGCTTGTAGTCTCAGCTACTCTGGTGGCTAAGGCAGGAGAATCATCTGAGTCCAGGAGTTCAAGTCCAACCTGAGCAACATAGCGAGACCTTATCTATTAAAAAAAAATCCATAAATGGGGATCACATGTAATAGTGCTCTGTGATTTACTTTTGTGATTTAACAGTATGAATTCAAAGTCTTCTGGCGTCAATAACAGATATATTATACTTTATTCTTTTTCAAGTCTACAAAGTATTTCATAATATAGATTCACTATATTTAAACATTCCCCTATGGATAGACTCTTAGTTTAATTCCAGCTTAATCTGTATATCTTTATCTATCTGTGTACTTATAGAGTATTTCTGGATAAAAATTATTCCTGGAAGTAGAATTGGTGGGTCAAAGGGAATGTGCATTTTAAGCAGAGCTCTGTTTGTTTACTCAAGTCTGGGAGATTATGCAGAGAAAGAGATTACATTTATTTACAGCATTTATTTAAGGTTACTTGTTTGGGGATAAGTAGTATATTCAAAAGGTACAATATTCAAAAGTTATAAAAGGTAATATCTCTGACTTCTGTTCCCTAACCTTTTATTTCGCTTTTTGGATACAACTAATTTTGCCAGTTTTTGTGCATTCTTTCGGAGATGGTCCATGTACCTATAGGCAAATAAAATGTATCTTCCACTTGCTCCCTTTCAAAAATAAATATGGTAGCATACTATATACTCTATTTTACAATGGCATTTTAAAAGTTTAACCTAGATCTTGGAGACCACTCCACATCAGAGTTATGTGTATTTTAAATAACTGATAGATTCTTCCAAGTTTACCCTAAACGAACAAAAAAAAAAGGTAAGAAAACAAAAGCTTGAATCAATTTACACTTACTCTAATTGCTCCATCAAATCCTTTGCCAATTTTTCTATGAATTGTTTATAATCTGTACTGTAATCCTATCTTTTTCTTTTCTTTTGTCCTTTCCTTTCCTTTTTCTTTTTTCTTTTTTTGTCTGGCTATGTTGCCCAGGCTGGTCTCAAAGTCCTAGCCTCAAGTGATCCTCCTGCCTCAACCTCCCAAAGTGCTGGGATTACAGGTATGAGCCACTGTGCCTGGCCTCTTTTCTTGTTAATAAATATCTTGCTTTTTATGTCTTCTTCCCCAACTTTGCTTATTATACCTTTGTTCAGAAGCATTTAATTTTTATGTGGTTAAATCTATATAATTTTTCTTTATTCTCAAGTTTTCTGTCTTGCCTAGGAAGTCCTCTCCTATTTCAAGATTAACTTTTTGTGAATTTTCTTTTATGGTAGTGATCTCCATACTCTCCTGCCCTGTCAGTATCACTTCAGTTGGAGAAAATGCTTAATTACAAAAAGCTTCTGTGAATGAGTATCAATGTAAAAAATGAGTTTGAATTTTATCGACCACAATAACGTCCATAGATATTTGCAGAATAGTAGTTTACATATGTGCAAGACTTCATTTATTTGATCTTCAGACAAGCTTGGGTGTGTTTGGTTGGAAAGGACGATCATGGTAACTGCCCCCCGCAGTTTGGGAATGCCTGACTTAGAAGACATGTGGTAGGACAGTTTTTAGAGGAATTAGAAATAAAGGGGAAGCCAGACAGCCAAGAAGTAGTAACACCCTACCTTGTTATGCAGGCCTGTGCAAATATCTTCTGCATAGACACCCATGGTCTCGTTAAGAAATTCATATTTTCCAGACTTGGCCTTCTGGAAAGTTCTAATGACAGTCCTTCAGTATAAAACATAGTTATCTGCTCTTATATACCTACCATTCTGGTGGTGTAAAATCCAATGGGACGCAATGGTCTTGCTTTTAAATTCAGCAGTTTCCCTCTTACCACTTAAAAAATATTAAAGGTAGATTCAGAGCTCTGAGCTGTTTCAAGGGTCCCTGTTTTTCTGGAACATACCACTGTTACCCAGATCATGTCATTTATCTGCAAAGTGATGAGAGGTAGAAAATCAGTCCTCCCCAGAGGTGCAGGAGGAAATGACGTGTCTGACAGAGTCTGTACCTGGAGAACTTCGTGCTGAAGCCCTCTCTCAGGACAGTGTTAACTCCTACTTTACACACACCTTTAATAAGCATGACAAGGGAAACTACAGGTAAGTATACTTTGTATGGGGAAGAGGGACAGCTGAAGGTTGAAACAAGTTGCGAAGAAGTATAAAAAGGAGATAGAGAATGTGCAAGGTATGTTGGGTATAAGAGGAGATAACACCACCGTTATTGGCTCGAGAGAATCACCACATTTCAGATCGTATCATAATGGCTCACTGTGCCAGCCCTTAGCTGAGGGACTGTGGCAAGCTAACAACCTTCTCCAAGGTTCCAAAAGAAAGCAGTTGCACTGGAATTGATCTCTAAGGTCTTTTCCAGGTCAAAATTCCATGTATCTTGGGATCTAATGATGTTGAATCATTATGAAAATTATTATTTTTGTATACTTGGTTTTAAAATGTAGGGATATGTATGATAGATATTCATGAAATAAAGAGTTTTGACAGTTTAAGGTGGTAAAACTCTACCAATTCAGAAAATTCAGCTGTCCAAGGCATTTCCTCAGACTAGCTTGGGTGTTAGTGTGTTTTTGAAAGGGAAATTGTTACTGGAGGCCTTCTCCTTCTGATGATTAGGATGTTTGATTCTGTTCAGGGTTATCAAGAGAAAGGGTGAGCAAGTCAGGGCGGTGGGGTTGTTTGCACTAGGGGTTGAGAATGGGGCAGGGTGGATGGGAGAAGGAGATGGGTGGATAAATGAAGACCCGGTACCCTCAATGCTTGCCAGCAGTTGCATTGCACCCTAATATTCACACAAAGCACTGTTTGCCTCCCTCAGCATCTCTCCTCTCACCTCCTACCTTTGTGCCAAGTTAGGGTTGCTCTTCGCAGTACCTAATGGAAGCTCTATTGCAGGGACTTAACCAAAAAGGAGTTGACTCGCTGCGGCTGGGTACAGCGGCGTCACAATTCATTAGGTGACTTGGGCTACTTCGGTCTTTCTGCTCTGCATTGCATGGGACTTCCAGACACTGCTTCACCTTCAGTCATTGGCTTTGAGTTCCAGTCAGGACAGAGGGGATGGGCAAAAGCCACAGCTGGGTCTGTCCCTTTTTCCAGGGAACAGATAGCTTTCCACCACCTTGCAGACTGGGTCTAATGGCCGCCCCAGGCTCTCTGTAAGCAAGTGGAGGCACATTTGCTACCCTGCATCCAGTCAGGGCCCTACTGACAGGGAGAAGGGAGAATGGATATGGCTGATCATATCCATTAGCGTTTGCTACTCTGCCGCAAAACAGGCAAGAAATGCCTACTGTGCCCAGATACCCCGTGTCCTGTTGTTCACTCATACATGTATTCACTTATCACATAAATTGAACACCTACTATGTGCCAGGTCATCGCTGTCCTGGGTGATGACCAAAAAATTTACAGACCAAAACTTCCTTGCCTTCATGGAACCTATAATCTTGTGAAAGAGAAAGACACTAACAAGATAAACGTACACACACGCGTGTTAAGGAGAGACAGTAGATAAGCGAATGGAGCCACAAAGTGTTGGAGGTGGGTGTGAAATGTTGTGTAGTGTGGACTGGAAAGGCCTCGCCGAAAAGGTGACTTAAGACCTAAAGGAAGTGAAAGGAACCCGCGAAGGTATCTGGGGGAAGGGCATTCCACATAGGAAAGAGCAAGTGCAAGGGGCCTGAGGCGGAAGCAGTTTGATGTGTTTGAGAAATAGCGAGGAGGCTGGCGTGGAAGAAATAAAAGGTAATTTCTATTACGAGGCTGGAGCAGCAGTGGAGAGCCAGACCAGATCTCGCTAACAATTTGGGGCTTATTCTGAGTGACGTGAGAATCCTTTTGGGGTTTTGAGTAGAGCTGTGACTTGCTCTGACCTTTGTTTTAACAGGCTCCCTCTGGTGCTGTGTTGAGAGCGGCGGAGAGGGCAGGGGAAGGTAGATTAAGTAGGAAGCTGTTTGAATAATCCAGAGAAGACATCGTGTAGCCTGGACCAGAGTGGTGGCAGTGCAGACACAGTAAGACGGTTGAATTCTAGATGAATTCTGCTTGCATTCAGAGGTAGAGCCACAGACTCGCTGATGGGCCCGCCGTGGGACGGGAGGGAATGTGAGGAATCAGGAGCGAGTCCCAAGTTAGGAGTCTGAGCCGCGAATGACGGGGGTGCCATTCGTGAGACGAGGCGGGACGTGGAAGGGGCAGGTTTGAGAGACAAAAGTGTCGACCTCTGGCTTTGGACACGTTGCGTTTGCGATGCCTGTGACCTGCAGCTGGAGGTGCTGAGTAGCCCGTTGGATGTGGGAGTCCGGAGCTCCGCAGGGTGGCTTTGGCTTCTCCGTCCGAGCAGGGGCTCCCTGGCAGAGCGCCGGCCCAGGCGCTGTTGAATCCCCGCGCCCACCGCGGGCAGCCGCGCCAGGCAGACTCGGCATGGCCTCGGGGCCCGACCCCGCATTTCTGCCCCCTCCCTCTGACGGGCATGACGGGGTCAGGGCTGGGGTCCAGTGGCCGCCAAAGGAAAGACTCTCGCCTCATGTGCAGCTGGAAAGAGGACTTGTACCTTCAGGTTGCTGAAGCCTTCTCAGAGAGCTGTGTCGAACTGCAGCTGCTTTTTCTTCCGTTTTGCTAAAGCCCTTTCCTCCTGGGGCCTGAGACCCTCCCCGAGCGAGCTGTCTTCATCATGAGTCCGGCTGGTTGCGCGTGGATTTTCCGTGGGGCTGAAACGGCCCCTCCGCTGTCTGTGCCGTCTGGGAAACACGAGGGCGGCGAAGGCAGCTTCAACATCGCTGGTGGAGGCCTGGGAGAGAGGCCAGCTGCCCTTTTAAAAAATTCTCTGACAGTCTGTGGCTCAGAGTCCAGCTGTGCTTAGGACTGCGTGTTCCTCATGTTCTCCAGCTTGTCACAACAAAAACTGCAGAGACGTTTAACCAAAAGTAGAATTTTCGTTTTACCGTGTAACCTGGGGAGTTATTAATGGTTTTCTTCAGCGGGCTCAGCCGTGGAAGTCGCTGCTGTATCAGCCCCTCGAGAGGAATAATTCATGCCAGACAAGGTCTCAGTCTCCTCATCCGCTTCAGGAGGAGGTTATGTCTTCTAAGGTTCTTCTCTTCTCTAACAATGAGTGAGAAGCTGTCAAGAAAGCTGGCTTCTGTCTACAGCCATACCACCCTGAACGCACCCGATCTCCTCTGATCTCCGAAGCCAAGCAGGGTCAGGCCTGATTAGTACTTGGATGGGAAGAAAGCTGGCTTCATTCATTTTATGACTCTCCAAACCCTTGGGGGAAAGAAGTTAAAGAAAAGATGCCTAGATATGCTTTTTGATCAATTTTTTCTATTGTGATATAATACATATAACATAAAATTTCCCATCTTAACCATTTTTAACATACAGTTCAGTGGGATTAGGTACGTTAGTGTTGTTGTGCAATGGTCACCATCACGTGAAACTCAGTACACATTAAACAATAACTCCCCATGCCCCCGGCCCCCCAGCCCCTGGCAAGCGCCATTCTCCTTTCTGTCTTTATAATTTTGACTCTTCTAAGTATCTCATATAAGGAGAATCATGAAGTGTTTGTCTTTTTTGTGACTGGCTTATTTTACTTAGGATAGTATCCTCAAGGTTCATTTGTATTGTAGTATATGTCAGAATTTCCTTTATTTTTAAGGCTGAATAATATTCCATTGTATATGTATAGACCACAGTTTGTTTATTCATTTATCACGTGATGGGCCATTTGGGTTGCTTTTATATTTTTGCTGTTGCAAACAGTGCTGCTGTGAACATGGTATGTAAATGTCTCTTTGTGACCTGCTTTAGTTCTTTTAGGGATCTACCCAGAAGTGGAATTGCCGGATCATATGGTAATTCTGTGTTTAGTTTTTTGAAGGATTGCCACACTATTTTCCCCAGTGCTGTACAATTTCACATTCCCACCAACAGTGTACAAGGATTCCAATTTTTTCATATCCTCACCAACATTTGTTTTTTTCTTTTTCTTTTTGTTTCGACAGTAGCTGTCCTAATGGGTATGAGGTGGTATCTTATTGTAGTTTTGATTTGCATTTCCCTAAATGATTAGTCATATTGAGCACCTTTTCATGTTCTTATTGTCCATTTGCATTTTTTCTTCAAAGAAGAAATGTCTGTTCAAGTCCTTTGCTTACTTTTGAATTGAATTGTTTATATTTTTTGTTATTGAGTTTTAGGAGTCCTCTGTATGTTCTAGATTTTAATTCCTTATCAGATGTATGATTTGCAAATATTTTCTCCCATTCTATGGGTTTCCTTTTTACTCTGTTGATAGTGTCTTTGGATGCACAAAATTTTTAAATTTTCATGATGTCAGTTTGCCTATTTTTTCTTATGTTGTCTATACCTTCAGTTTCATACCCAGGAAATCATTGTCAAATGAGTGTCACAACTTGGTATAATTTTTGTGTTGTTCCCAAGCCTTAATCTCTTCCCTACCCCATTTATTTGTTTGTTTCTTTCTCTTTTTCAATAAAGTTATTAGACCAATAGATCATAAGTGAAAACAGATTGGAAATGGGGGCACATAGCACAGCCGGCTGGGTGAGAAAGCAGACGAGGCCAGACCATGTAAAATCTCTCCTGCTGTGGTGAACAGAGTCTATCCATTGAAGACAGACGAAAGACTCACAGATGTAGGACCAAGTCGTAGAGCTAATACCTACTGCTCTCTTGAACTTAGTCACCTGACCTTCCTGAACCTCAGTTGTTACCCCGTTTTATTTATCTAACAAACACTGATGTGGTACCTAGCACTATTCTGATTACCGTACCAATATCAACTCATTGACTTCTCACACCGACCCTGCGAGGTAGGCATCTTGTTATCCCTGTTTGCAGATGGGGAAACTGAGAGGTTAAGTAACACGTCAGGGCCCCCAGAGCCAGTAAGTTGTGGCGCTGGGATTTTGAACCCAGGTTGTCTAGTTCCAGAGTTTGCGCTCTTAACCGTTATGTTATGCTGCCTCTTTAAAATGGGGGAGAAACGTCATTTCTGCCTGTGAAAGTTACTTACAAAATCACATGAGGTGATATGTGTGATAGTATGTCATATGTCACAGTGTTTTACAAATACTGGTTATTATCAGTTAATACTAATTAAGCAACACTCTGGAAAACGGGCACGATTCTCAAGGGTATTGGGAGAAGGGAAAGGATCAAGGATTGAGACTGGGCCTCGGGAAGATCTACAGGGATCCACGAGCTTGGTTTGGGAGATTCACTGCTGGTGCCCTTGAGGACAGAGTCATAGTGGCAGAAGCTGGAGAAGGGCCGTGAACTGCAGACTTCCAGCCTGCTTGCAGAAGGGTGTTGTGAAGGGAGGAGATACTCAAGCTGATAATGTGCATGCGGAGAGCACCAAAGCCAGGCATCTGTCCCACTGGCAAATGAAGAATTCAGAAGGGGACCATAAGGCCACGTGGGGTTCCGACTCTAGCACCTTCTCCAGTGCGTTTTCCCAAGCAGACTAGGGCTCAGACCTGCTCCGCATGTTAAGCGGGAAGTTCTGAGGAAGGACGCTGGCGGACTTGTGGTGCCCTGGTGGGGAGAAGAGCAGCGTGCTGCACATTGCCACAGACTCTGGGGTGGCTGGGTGGACACATCTCTCTGGGGTTGCAGAGGCCAGGCCCCGGCACCTGCCGTCTTTCGGACAACTTTCAGGTGAGTGGCAGGGAGTGCAGGGAGGGAGCCTTGGCTAAGAGCACCTGGCTGTTTACACACGTAGCTGTGGAGACCCGGGGATCCTGCGATCTCTTTCTGCGTGGCCTGGTTTATGGGTGGGATGGGGGTGGGGGTTCACTGTCTTCATCTCGGTTACCTTAAGTGCAAAACAAGGTGGTTATTAGAACCTTCTTCCCAGCTCCACCTCCTTCCTCGCCCTGGCTAGCGACCGATGTGTATAAAGTGCTTTGAGGTGCTGAGACGAAGGCGTCCTGAGAGCGCGGCCAAAACAGCAGCGCAGTGGCCTCCCCTGGGCTTGTTGGAGGTGCTGTCTGGGAACAGTTCCTCACCTGGAGGGTCGTCTGTTCCTCGGCTTATGTCCCTACGTGTTCGCATATGATTTCTTTAGAAGAGGACATCTGGGGGCCCCAGCTTTTCAGGCTGGTCAGCTCCTCCTAAAAATTGGCTGTGGGACGCACGGAGAGGGAAAGAAGTGGCGTGGCTGCTCCAGAGGTGGAGGAGGAAGTGAGCCGCCGCTCCGCCCAGCCGTAGTTAGGCTTATCAGGAGAGAACCTGATGATAAAAGGGACTGCTTTTCCAGAGCAGCAGGCTGGGGAGGACAGGCGTGTCGTTAGAGAGGTGTCAGGGCCCTGTGCCTTCCGACCTCCGCATCCCTGCAGTACCCACCGACCCGGCCTGCTGCTTCGGGCCCTCAGGCTGGCCTGTGATGGCCCCATTCATGAGAGGCCTCGTGGAGCTGGGGGACATCTCCTTTTCCTTACAGTGGCTCGTGGGCTGGGACACGGGTTTTCTGACCCAAACAGACTGCACCGTGGGGGGGAACAGCTTCTCTGTGCCGCCACACGAGGACAGTCCACGATACCGAGGCCTGGAGTTCCCTGGCAAGGTTCATGTCAAGAAGAAAAGGGTAAGAAGAGTTCAAGGCGGAGGCCGCGGTGACAGAGCGGTGCCTGAGGAGACAGCCTACACTTGAGAAGGGAAGGTTCCTGATACCGATGTCCATAGAGGTGCAATCTTGACGTGTTGCATGTAGGTCATGATGCATCAGAATGTGAGCCAAGATTCTTTAAGTTGCAAGGGATAGAAACTCAGCAAAATTAGCATAAGTGAAGGAAAAAAATGACTGGCTTATGAAACTGAGGAGAACAGAAACATTCAGAGTCTCCAATCCCATCATCAGCATCTGTGGGTAGGTTCCCCGTGTCGCTCCCACCTCCCCCTCACCCTGTGGTCTTGTTCCCCCAGCTCTATTTGCCGGTGAGCTCTTGCCACATGGTGTCCAGGACAGCCAGCTACCGCAACCCCAGGCTCACACTTACCAGACTGCCAGCCCTGTGGTGGGCTAGTCTGTCCTCTAGGAGACTATCCCTAGACTAATCACCCGAGATCAACCAGCCCACCCTAGATCAAGAGGGACCCATAAGGTGGAGGTGATGTTGGCTTCACTCAGATCACATGGCCTAAAAATAAAGGAAGGGTAGGCCAGAAATAAAAGAAAGATCATTTCCCAAAGTAAAATCAGGTTAAACTCCTCAAACGGTCGCACCAGCATGCAGTGAAGGCACATTGTTTAGCACATGCTGTTCTAGGTACTTTATGCAAATGAACTCAGTCCTCACAGTAACCCTATGAAGAAGATAGTACTTATTTTAAAGGCAAGGAAACAAGTCAACTCACTTCCTTAGCTTATGGAGCTAAAAAGTAGAGCAGGTAGGCTTCAGACCCAGGCAGTTTGGCCTCACAGTCTACGCTCCTCACCACCAGGCCACACCGCCTTTCTGACCAGCACAGGGCGGCTGCAACATGAGCAGAAAGAAAGCCGGCTGTAAGTCAATTAAAATCAAAGAGCTCTACGTAAAAATCTGAGGTGAGACCATAAAATATCCAAATTTATGCAATTAAATAAGAGAGAGAACCTATTCTTACATTGTCGTAATTTCAACTCAAGGCAGTTCTGAAATTATTTATTAGGAATTATGCAAACCAGTTTATAAAACGCAATCGATACCTGTCTCAGTACTCTACATGTTGCCTTGTTTTTTAACGCAAAACGATATTGATCATTGACTTGAGAGGCAAGATTTAGCTTTGAATGACTCGAGGCTGTTGCCAGCAATCCGATCCAGCAACAGTATACTATCTTTGTGCAAGACTGAAGGCAATCCCAAAGGAGGAGCGACCACAACACATTGAGCTGTGGTGGCACAGGTGGGTGAATGTTCATCCTCGCTGGTGAGCTGTCTGGGAGGGAGCGCTCTCTTTCTCAGGGATAATTTCTGATAGGTTTATTAAAAGCTCAGTCGTGTTACTGTCTAGTTGTTTCTCAGAGGGTCAGCGTAAGGTGATTTGTTTGGCCAGAGAAGGATGTGTTGAGTGTGGGAGTTGTGAAACACCTTTGTGTCTGGCAACAGAGCTACCCAGGAGAGTGGAAATGTGAGTCACCCTTGAATTTCTTCCATCCAATGGGCCCTGGCTTGTCAGGCCCTGGGTAAACTGGCTGCCTGCCAGGAAGCCTCCACTGGCTGGAGCATTCCAAATCCCTGCTCTTGTTCTTTAAAGATACACCCCTGAGGGATTTGCTGGGGCTTGTGGCTTCTCCGTTCCAGACCTCCTGGCACAGACTGGGATTTTGGCTTTCGCTGGGTGGGCAGCTCTTTGGCCAGCCTTCCCCATCTGCCTCCTGGGGAGGGTTGGCCCAGAAGACCTCAAGGACTGCAGCCAACTCTGGCTTCCTGATCCTGCAGTTCCCCAGGGTGCCTGTTAATAGGGCCTCTGGAGAGTAAGGAGGTCAACTAGTACTTTATTCCTTTTTTTTCCAATCTCCTGAACTGGAAGCTTTACATCTTATTTTTGTTCTTTTAATAGTTACCTTTATAATGTTAATATTCATATTTGACTTAACAATTACAATTTTTTTTTTTGAGACAGAGTCTCACTTTGTTGTCCTGGGCTAAGAGTGCAGTGGCATCATCATAGCTCACAGCAACCTCAGACTCATGGGCTCAAGTGATCCTTCTACTTTAGGATCCTGAGTGGCTGGGACTACGGGGCCACACCACCACACCCGGCTAATTTTTTAAATTTTTTGTGGAGAGGGAGTCTCTTGCTATGTTGTTCAGGCTGGTCTTAAACTCCTGGCCTCAAGCAATTCCCCCCCACTTTGGCGTTCCAAAGTGCTAGGATTATAGACATGAGCCACCGTGCCTGGCCTAACAATGACAAAGTTTTGCAGGCATTCACCAACAAATACATATTGAGTTAGTACTACCTACCTGGCACTTGTTCAGGTGCTGGGGAAACAGTTGTACCCAAAGTCTCTGCCCTGAGTACATACTAACTTGGAATATTTTTACTCCATTCACACCGTTAAGAGCTTTCATTTTCAGTTAGATAGGAGGAATAAGTTTTTGAGATCTGTTGCATTGCATGGTGATTATAGTTAACAATGTAATATATATTTCAAAATTTCTAAGACAGATTTTAAATGTTCACACCACAAAATAGTAAGTATGTGAGGTCATGGATATGTTAATTAGCTTGATTTAATCATTCAATAACATATACATATATCGACATCACATTGTACCCCATAAATATATATAGTTATTTCTGGATTAAAAGTAAAAAGGGAGCCTCCTTTTTTTTGTGTGTGTTTTAGTTTCATCTTGTGTTTAAAGCTCCCAAATTAGTCATTTTTATAATATTTGTGGTTGATGTTTAACTTTTTAAATTTAAATTTTATTTTTTACAAGTTCTTATTTAGATTTATCCACATAGTTACCAATTGTTTTCTAACAGTTGATTCTTACACACCAGCCCTTATCTCTGGATTCAGTTCCTTATTCATGAAATGTGTCCTTCAGGTAATTCAGTGAGGAATCATGAATAACCATTTAGGCTTTGTTTTCTTCAAGAGTATATTTGCCTTCTTCCGAATGAGCGCAAATGTACTCTTTTCCTTAGTACTTTGAAGATAGTATCCCACTGTTTTCTAGCCTCTATTTTTGCTTTTGATGGGTTTGCTGTTTATCTAATTGTTACTCCTTTCAAGGCAAATTTGCCTTCACCGTTTCTCTGTATCTTGGTGTTTGTCATTTTTCGTTATCATGTGCCTTGGTATAGACTTTTTATCATTTATTTTCAGTACTTGATACGGTGTTTCAATTTGAGGACTCATGTGTTTCTTTAGTTGTAGAAAATGTTCAATCATACCTCTAAATTCTGTGTGAATACCAATAGATTGGATGTTTTTGACTCAACAGAAACCCAACTTAAAATGGCTTTAAACATAATTTTTAAAAAAGGTATTACTTCACATAACAAAAAGCCAGGAGGATTTATTAATTTATTAGCTCAAGTAACTTCAGGATTTATTAATCTATTAGCTCAAGATCCAGCCTTTCTGCTCTGCCATGCTCAGCATCCTGGCTCAGCGTCTCCAATGGTCTAAGAGGACTGCCACAGTGCCAGGCTCTTCCTCTCTCTCTGCCGTTAGGGTCATCAGAGAGATTTCTCTCCCTGATGTCTTCATGGGACCAAAACAGCTTTTCCCAGAAATCGCCACCCCCCCAACTTTTCCTCCCGCTTAACTGCAAGGAGGAAGGGAGCACAGTTATTGCTTTAGACCAATCAGGATCTAGATCCCAGAACTAGGGATAGAGTCAGCCTTCCCTGACTCACTTGAAGGAGGATTGGACACCAGAACTAAGTCAGGTTTGCCAGTAAGAAAAAGCAGAATGGTTGTCGGGTAGCACCCAACAATATCTACTACGCCCATTCTCTCTAACCCCGCCTGCTGTCCTTCCATGGAACGTGTGTTGGATCTTCTTATTTTGTCCTTCCTGTATCTTGACTTTTATTCCATATTTTCAATTTCTTAATCTTTCTGACCGCATTCTGAGTAATTCCCGCAGACTTCTCTTCCAGCTCACCATCTTTCTCTTTAGCTAAATCTGCTGTTTAACTTGAGTTTGTAATTTTGATGACTAAAATTTTAATTTCAGGAGGTTCTATTTGGTTCTTTTTTGCAATTACATATTATTTTTTCATGATGTTTTGTTCTTTATTATGGTTTCTACTACTTTTCCTTCTAAAGCTTTTAATTGTATTCATTTTTATAGTCTCTTTCATCTTTTTCTGTTAATTCAGGTTCTTGGAATGTCGATTCTCCTGTTTTTTGTTTTGTTGACTGTCTCTCATGATGTTCACTTTCATCAGGCGTTTGTTATTTGTTTGTTTTATGAGTGTGGAAATTCCCTGCAGAGCCATTTTGTGTTGACTTCTGCCAGCATTAATTTTTACATGGGTTTTTTAGCTTGGATTTCTGCAGCAGGCAGAATAAATTTGGAACCTTCATTAGTATGGCACATGTCTTAATGTTTCTCATGGAAAAAAATTTTGGTGCTCCACCCAGAGCCTCAGGTCAATGATTGTTTTTGTCACTTCCCTGTGCCAGTGGGAGTTTTTCTAATCCCTTTTCCATGAAGAGGGAAACTCTTCTAAAACCAATTCTTTATGCAGGGTATTGGTTCCAGTGCTCTGCCTTGTGGGGCCCAAAGTCATCCTCCCACATAAAAACCTGTGCCCTAGGGGACTTCAATTAAATCTAATACCCTTCTCGTCACAGGTGTGAGATTAATGCTCTGGCTTTGAATTTTTTTCTCTGTCACTTACGGGTTTTCTTTTCAAGTTTGGCTTTTTTTTTTTTTATTAAAAAGTTTTGGGTCATATTTAATCCGACATTTCTACTCATTTGGAATAGGAAAGATGTTCACATAAACTAAGTCCATCATGTTGCTGAAAAGACTCCCATAATAAGTGAAAAACATTATACTTTGCTTAGGTAAAGTGTTATACCTTATAAAGTGCTTCCTGTTCATTCTCTCGTTTGCCTTTTATGTTTTCAGTTTCTTAATCTTTCTGACTGTGTTCTGGGAAATTTCCCTGGATCTATTTTTGCATTTATATTTGAATAGTAAGTTCATACTGATACCTCCAATAACCAATCTAATACCACAGGGTTCTTCCTTACCTTCTTCTATTCTGTAGTTTGTATCTCTTTTCTCCCACAGCAAGAAACTTGGTTCCCAAAAAAAGCATGTATAGGCAATTGCTCTACACTCAAAATAGTTGTAAAACTATAACACCATCACCAACATCTAACCTACTAAGTAAACTTAGTAGTTCTTTTATCTGTAGAATATGTACCATTAAGGCTATACAGTCAAGACATTATGTTTAAAAACTATGTGACTTAATTCTTTTCTTTGTATGATTATAATATCAATCTAATATACATTAGGCTTTTTTTTTCTATCTGCAATCAATTTTAGGTTTACTTTTTGCATACATTTTGATTTAGTCTTATTATTTTAGTATGTAAAATATTTGCATGGATCAAAAATCAAAACTATAAAGAACACTTAGAGATTTTATCGTAATTTCTGACTTATCTCTGCTGTGTATCTTTTTCAATAAACATTTATGTATATTTGCGTGCCTATGTATTCTCATTTCAACTTTTTTATCACTTATTTCCAATTTTTTTTTTTTACAACTAGTGCCTCAATGAATAAAATAACCTTGTACTTCCGTTATATTATGAACCTGTATATTGAGGGTGAATACTTAAAAACGGAGTTGCTGTGCCAAAGGGTGCATGCTTGTGTAGTTTTGTTGGCTGTTGCCCAATTCCTCTCCTTAGGGCTGAGCCATTTGTGTTCCCGCTGGGAGTGTAGGAGAGTGCCTATCTGCCCACAGCCTTGCCGGCACGGAGTGCTGCTAACCTTCTGAACTCTTGCTGGTCTCAGAGGAAAGAAATGGTGTCTCAGCGTAGTTTTAATGTGCGTTCCACTTATTTTTAGTGAAAACAGGCATCATTGCATATGTTTAAGTAACATTGGTTGTCTTCTGTTGTCAACTCTCTGTTTATGTCTTTGTATTCTGGTGCTTGTAACAAAAACCTGAAACTGGATAATTTACAAAGAAGAGGAATTTAATTCATACAGTTGTGGAGGCTGAGAAGTCCAAGGTTGAGGGGCTGCATCTGGTGAGAGCCTTCTTGCTGGTTGGGACTCCCAACCAGGTGGCGCAGGGCATTGCATGGCGAGGGGCTGAGTGTGCTAGCTCAGGTCTCTCCTCCTCTTCATATAAAGCCACTGGTGCCACTCCTGTAAGAGCCCATGAACCCACAAATCCATGAATGGTTTGCGAGAGCAGAGCCCTCATGACCTAGTCTCTCAGTACTGCCACATTGGGGACGAAGTTCCAACATGAGTTTCAGAGACAACAAGCATTTAAACCATTACAGTCCTTTAGACACTTTTCCTATTCTGGTTTTTCATATGGTTTTTTTTTTTCTGAGACAGAGTCTCACTCTGCTGCCTGGGCTAGAGTGCCGTGGTGTCAGCCTAGCTCACAGCAACCTCAAACTCCTGGGCTCAAGCAATCCTCCTGCCTCAGCCTCCCAAGTAGCTGGAACTACAGGCCCGCACCACCATGCCCGGCTAATTTTTTCTGTATATTTTTAGTTGTCCAGATAATTTCTTTCTATTTTTAGTAGAGATAGGGTCTCGCTCTTGCTCAGGCTGGTCTCAAACTCCTGAGCTCAAACGATCCACTCGCCTCGGCCTCCCAGAGTGCTAGGATTACAGGTGTGAGCCACCGCGCCCAGCCTTTTTCATCTGTTTTTCTCTTTATTTCTTGGGAATTCTTTATAAATTAGGATGATTAGTCTTTTATCTGTGATATTAGTTGTAAATATTTTCTCCCCTTATTTCGTTTGTCTAGTGTTTCAAGATCTGTTTTCTTTTTTAAATTTTATTTTTTAAATTGATAAATAATAATTGTACATATTCATAGGGCACATAGTGATGTTTCCATACATATGTGTAGTGATCAGATCAGGATAATTAGCATATCCATCATCTCAAAAGTTTATTTGTGTTGGAAATGTTTAATATCCTCCTCCTAGCTACTTGAAACTTTATATTATTGCTAAGTATTGTCATCCTGCTCTGATATAGAACACTAGAATTTATTCCTCCTATCTAGCTGTAATTTCGTATCCTTTAACAAATCTCTCTGTACCCTACCGTTCCCCCATCCTTTCCAGCTTCTAGTATCCTCTGTTCTCTTTTGCACTTCTATGAGATCAACTCAAAGTCTATTTTATTAATCCCCATGTTACCCCTTGTGCAGTTAACTCAAGAATATGATTTATGTAGAAACTTCATTGTGAGACGTCAATTAATAATTTACTTAAAGAGTCTGCAAAACCCAGAACTCAACAGCTAAGACAAAAACCATAAACAACCTTACAGAGACACAGAGATAGAATGCATACCTATAAAGTATATGCATGGCACAAAGCTGGAATAACTAATTTGTTACATAACGGAACCAAAATTCAGAATATTTTAGCAGCCTGAAAATATGGGCCAAAATGCACAAAATGAAATTTAGTAGAAATAGTGTTTTGTACTTAGGCTTGAAAACATTAATTCCATATGTTTACAATTGGGGACATCTGCCTTCACAGAAATTCATGTATGTATAAACTTTGGGTTTTAGTTGATCATACACTTATTTAAGCCCAACAGAATGATGGAGGTGTTACAGGAAAATGTATTCTTAGAGTGAATAGTGGAAGGGGATTATGCTGATCGTGGAGAACATTGCCTCTTTGGACCTGACACTTATCAGACCACATCCAGAAGGGGAGGTTCAGTTTTGGGGCCCACAAATCAAGAAGGTCGTAGACATCTGTGAATAAGTCCAGAGCAGAGAGGCCGAGTCAATGAGGGGTCTGGAAACCGTGTTGTGACAAATGATCAGGAACTGGAGAGATCTAATCTGGAGAAGGAAGCAAGCAGTTTTTGAAGTATCTGAAGGCTACCAAGTGGAAGAGCTATTTGAATTGTTTGTTGCTCCGGGTAGCAGGGTTAGGGTCGGCGGTTCTAACCTGCAGCACAGTCGGGCTCGCTGTAAGGGGAGGCGTCCTTGCTGGCATTTAGGACTGCTGGAAGGGGAAGGGCTGCCTTCTTAACCTGCACACTGCCTGTGGCCAAAAGTGTTTGGATAGAGGGGACAGATCTGCCAGGAGGGGTGTGGGGATGGCCCTCTTGCTGTTTAGGCAGTTTAGGCACCAGAGTTCTTGTCTGGCTCATGGAAAGCAGTCTTTCCTTCTGGTGTCTTCTGCGTGTCAAGAGGGAGAGCAGGTGGGGAAAGTGATCTGTGGGATTTTTTGGCTAGCTAAAGAATATGAAGAGTTTTTCAGAAACATTACTTTGTAGGATTTAATGTTGAAACGTGTCAACCTTGAGTTCTAGCCAAGATCCTGAGCCAGTGTCCTGAAAGCAGGGACTACCCCTGGCAGTAGTGTCTGAGAGCCAAGACCCCAAGTGGTGCCTCCACTTACCCTTATGGCCAGTGTGTGCCCTCCCTCGCCTGGCTGATGAGGGCAATAACAACCTCCTCGTGTAAATCGTACTTGATTAAAACCCTGCTCAGGGAACTCAAAACGGTTCCTATAATAATCTTACTATCAAACTTTAATGTGCACCCTACTAAACTAGGGATGGAGTTAAAATGCAGGTGTTGATTCTGTAAGTTAGAGACGGGCCTGAGATTCTGTATCTCTGATAGTCTCGCAGGTGACATTGATCCTGGCTGTCTGAGCCCACCCTGAGGAGCAAGGGTCTAAAAGCAGCAGTCTGCAAAGTGTTTCCCATGGACCACATGTGACAAGCTCCTGCACCCAGCCCCAGCCTGCTCGTTTAAAATGCAGTTTCCTGGGCCTTACCTGTGACCTCTGCGACCAGAATCTCATGATGCAGGTCAAGCATCGGCTTTTTTAACTGGCATTCAGGAGACTCTTAAGCACATTAGAGGGGGGACATGGATAGGGTAGTTCAGACGGAGGAGGAAATCGCTCAGGGGGACACAGTGAGTCCCACGCAAAGTTGGTTTATGTAGTGCTTGAGTGGGGAAGACTGGCTGAGGGTGTCTGGACCAGCTGGGGACCTGGCGCATGGCACTTAACCTCTCTGAGCCTCAGCTTCCTCTTTTGTAAAGCAGAGACGATGTGATCTGATGAATCTTGGTTTTCCAGTTGTCCAGCATGCTCTGCCCAGCCCATGCCGGGGCGCACTGACCATGAGCCTCAGCTCCTCCCTCGGCCACAGGAAGGAGCTGCGTAACCTCACTGCGGAGGAGGCTGGTGAAGGGGGCGTGATTGTCACTGAGTTCATCGCCATCATTGTCATCACCATTTTTGTCTGCCTGGGCAACCTGGTCATCGTGGTCACTTTGTACAAGAAGTCCTACCTCCTCACCCTAAGCAACAAGTTCGTCTTCAGCCTGACCCTGTCCAACTTCCTGCTGTCCGTGTTGGTGCTGCCTTTCGTGGTGACCAGCTGCATTCGCAGGGAATGGATCTTTGGCGTGGTCTGGTGCAACTTCTCCGCCCTCCTCTACCTGCTGATCAGCTCGGCCAGCATGCTCACCCTCGGGGTCATTGCCATCGACCGGTAAGCTTGCCTCAGACGTAGAGTTGAAGGGTCACAGAATGACCAGGTGCGGTGACTGTCCGACTGCTTTAGCTCCTCGGGAGAGCGTCAGGGGCCTGTGCCGGGGAGGATGAGCAAGCGGAGGTCTGCCCCTGCTCGTCTCTGCAACCAGGCAGGTCTGGGTTCACTGTCTATATTGCACACAATTTTATTTGTTTTAAAAGAGATACCATTGCTTAAAAAATAGTTCTAGAAACCTCTAATTCGCAGTTTTCAGATGAAGAAACAGAAGGCGAGGAAGGCGAAGCGTGAGAGTAGCGCTGGGGCCGGGCTCTGACTCTGCCGCTCTTTCTCCCCAGCGGGCTGCCCGCCCCGGTGTGCTCTGGTTTTGGCCGGAGCTCGCCTGGTGGAGCCCAAAGAGGGAAACATCGTCCCTCCTCAGCCCAGGACTGGAAGGAGGGCGGGGGAAGGAAGACAGCCAAGGAAGACAGTGACACCTGGGAGAGGCTGCGTGCGCTTTTAGAAAACTGGGTAGCTCCCCGCTCAGCACAGCCGGCGCGCAGGAAGGTCCGGCACGGCCGGTTCCGCGGCATCTCGCAGGTCCTCCAGATGCCCGCATCGTGCTGTCAGGCTCCGCTGTGCGGGTCTCATGGGCTTCGGCAGCGGGTTTCCAACCCCTGTTTATTAGGATTTTGCTGATAGTCGCTTTGTTCATCACAGACAGGGGGTGGCTTTGCAAGAACAGCTTCTCTGTATGTCTTTTTTTCTCTTCTAGTAATACAGAAAAT
Organism: Avahi laniger; assembly: GCA_963575035.1. Lineage (NCBI taxonomy): Eukaryota > Metazoa > Chordata > Mammalia > Primates > Indriidae > Avahi > Avahi laniger. The sequence continues at coordinate 7,121 of CAUYSK010004841.1, read as the reverse complement.
ATAATGAATGAAATAAGAAATACTCATAATCTAATCAATCCGAAGCAATCACTGATTATATATTTACTATATTTGCCTCCAGTAATTTTTGGTTGTATACAGTAAATTTCTGAAATAGGCTCATGGAACGAATGGTTTTGTGACCTGCTTTTTTTTAACTTACCACGTGATCATGAGCATTTCCTTCCATCTATACATACCCTTCAAGAATGGGATTTTTAATGGCTGTGTGATAGTCTATCCTGTGGATGTATTAATAGCATTTGAGCCGAGTCCTAAATAGCAAGTGGCATCTCACAGATATGGAGGAGGTGGAAAGGGCCCTTCCAACTAAAGGAGCAGCCTCTGTTCATTCAGTTGGTAAGCATTTATTAAGCACCCAGTGTATGCCTGGCACAGTGGTTGATGCTGGGAATACATAGCTGAAGGTGAATAGACATGCTGAGAAATTCGCAGTGTAGGGGGGCAGGCATGTGATGATATAACTTCGGGACCATATATGTATACAATGCCAGGATGTTTAAGGTATTGCGGGAATACAGAGGAGGAGAACACACTGACCGTGATGGAACTGCAGGGCCTGTGCTGAGTGTGTGGTGTCTGACATGCCTGGAGCCCCGGGGGAATGGCTGGACACGGACAGCTTCCTCCCACAAGAGCCATAATCCATGCTCCTCGGGCCCCACAGCCTAGCCCCAAGGTCACCAGTGACAGAGCGGCTGGTGGAGAAAGGACTTCTGCCTCACTGCCATGGCAACTTATCAAGGCCTGGTTATCTTTGGAAAATAGTTCATTTTCCCTTGCACAGGATGGATTCACAGTGCTTTGGCCAGATCTGCATGACTAAAATACATAGATGCTGTCAAATTTGGTGCCTTCAGATATTTTAATGGCAGGTACAATTTACTTTTGATTATTGGTCATGCAGGTGGCTTGCAAACACAAATTGCCTGGAACAACTACTATTTTTATGGTCTTGGAAGTGATCATGACTCGGCCAGTCCAAGGTTTCTCCACGTCAGCACTGTTGACATTTGGGGCCAGGTAATTATTCTATGTGGCGAGGAGCTGTCCTGTGCGTTGCAGGATCTATAGCAGCGTTATGGCCTCTATCCACTTGATGCCAGAAACACCTCCCCGATTGAGACAACCCAAAATATCTTTAGACACTGCCATATATCCCCGGGGGTTCCCAACTGAGAAGTCCTAGCTAAAGAAATTTGTCAAACTGGTTGGACAGATGAGCCCAAAGCGTCCATCTTGTAGCCCCATGAAAAGAGCAAAGACAGAATATACAAAGAATGGCGCCTGGAGTGAAATTCACGTTTTGGTGTCAACATCCTAAACCAGCCCAGTGGAATAGGGCCAGCTGGGGGCGCCATTTGACCCAAGAAGAGCGTCACTGTGACTAAGTCTAACTATAATATGCGTAAGTCTGTAATGTGTGGTCATCTCTAGCATAGCTGTGAAGCTGCCAGGATGCCAGGTGTGTGTAAAATAGTTCTATATTTTCATTCCATTTTCTGCGGGTGAAACTGCAGGTCTAAAATAGTATTTCAATACATGAATGCAGCTAGAACAGTGAGATGGGTAGTGAGAGCGAAGATTACTAGTGATTTTAGGAGACTGTTCAGTGTAAGTTAATGCGTTTGCCCCAAGGTAGCCGGAGTTGGCTTAGATTTTGTGTTTTAAGTGACAACACCTTATTAAAAACAGGCATTGCTGTTGAACTGGTTGGTCTTGTGGCGGGAGAGCTTAGCCTCTGGAACACCTGTGTGCTGCAACTTTCCGGTTACACGTGACACCATGAAATCTTCCCGTGGGTTCAGGGGTCGTGGGTGGGCTCATGTCTAATAATGAGTTCGAGAAAAGATTGAGAGCCTCCGAGGATAGGAGAACAGAAAGCAAAAGAAAACCCCTGTCTTTGGCCTGTATTAACCCACAGGGGAGTAGGGAGTTGCTCTAGTTCTGTGTTTTCCTTTGAATCTACAACTAGTCCCAAATGAGGCTTCAGCTTAAACAAAGAAGTTTCAGGTCTATGATTGAGAACACATAAACCCATCTTTTTCCTGGGAGATGTGGAAATGTTCTCTATCTTAATAGAGGTATAGATTCGTGCGTTTCAATGTATGTAAATCTTACTGCCCTGCCCCTCCCCCAATACTAAATACAAAGTAACCTCTGGAGGGTGTGGCTGTACCTGGGCAGGGCTGTGACCTGTGGGGCTTTTTGGACTCTAGGAGACTGACCCCAAGGGAGCCAGCACCCAGCTCCACTGCGCGGGCGTCCTGACGGGACTCAGGACTCAGCTGGGAGGAATCACCGTCATGTCCCACTGGAATTGCTGGCGCCCGAGCCTTAGCCAGCGAGTGACAGAAACATTTGTCACCGTGAAGGAGAAGTCTTGCCATAAAGTAATAGTAAGAAGTGGGTGTTGAGAAGAGCCAGAAGGGAATCCGGCTGAGCACAGCCTGTGAATCACGATCACGTTTATGACTGCCAGGACGGGGTTCGTCAAAGGACCAGGACAGTTAACATTCACCAGACCTGGCCTCCCCCACCCAGCTGGACACCCGCCCTGAGGTGTCTGAGGTTGGGGCGCCTGCACGCTCTTTAAAGGGACAGAGGAAAGTAGAAGTCTCTGTCTTGTTTCTTTCTGGAAGTGAAGGAACCTTCCCAGAACCCGTCCTCCCGCCCCCCAGTCCCACTCTAGCAAAACCCCCTCACTTTCCATTTGCCAGAATGAGGTTTCAGCAGCCCACCTGGCAATGGGAAGGAGACCACCCTAGTGGTTTGTTCATCCCCCGGGGCTTAGAAGGGCCCAGTGTCCCTCGTGGGTCAGGGAAGTTTTGCAGGAGTACAAGCAATGTGGACTTCCATCCTCAGGGGAGATGGGGAGAGGTCAGTGGTCAGGCAGGGCACAGGCTGTCCCCACTGCCTTTGAAGGGTGGGTGTGACCCAGGCCTTTTATGCACTCTCCCCCATTGGTTCCGGGAGCAGACCTGTGATGGAGGTTCTGCAATTTCCATTTTTCAGATGCGGGAACTGAAGCTCTGAGAGGCTAACTCAGCTACCCGAGGTCACACGGCTAGTAGACATCAAACTTCCATCTGAACTTGAATGTCCAACTCCAAAGGCATGCTTTTTCCACTGGGTTGCATGGCCTTTGCAAGATGCAAACCCAGATAGCAGTGCGGGACAATAATCGCCTTGCGCCAGGCCAGCGTGCAGTGATTCTGTAACCCACACCGTGATCACGGCTTATCCTCAGGCCCCACACGCCACTAGATCCCGGTCTGCACTCGCAGCCCGAGATCGGAGCAGCCTCAGGCTTAGCCCTGCTTAGGAAGACCTGACAGAGGAGGGAGCACCTCCAGTCAGCGTGTGGCAGTTCAGCTGCTGGTGCCCAATGGTGACTCAGGAAGGTCCCACTGGAGGAGGCAGTTTCCCAGGTGACATCTGAGGCCTGTAGCCACAATCATTTCCCAACGTCCTGGCTGTACCAGCAGCATTAGTGTGGCCACCCCTTCCCTTCTGCACCTCGCCCTCATGAGAAGGCCGTTTCCCTTGAATCAAATGTCTGGGTGGGGAGCGTGGTGGTTTACTTTCAATCCTACGGTCTGAGTCCTCCCGCCCATTCCGGTTAAAGGGCCAGTCCTTACCTAGGCCTTCAAGGCTCTATGCGCCCTGGCGCCTGCCCACCTGGCTGGCTTCTCGTCTCTTCTCTCCACCTCGCACTCTGCGTTCTTCCTGATTGTGCTCCATGCAGCTTCCCCATTGAGCAAGTGCTCACTTACATCTCCGTGCCTCGCGGAGGCTAGCTTTCTGCCTGGGCCAGTGCCCCCGACCTTTCGAGACCCGGGTCTGGAGCATCGCTTCCCCCAGGGAACGTGCTTTGGGCCTCCAGTCCGGATGCCAGGCCCGCCGGTTTGAATCAATAGCACTCCTGGCATCTCCTCCTTAACAGCACCAAGCGGTTGGGAACCACCCCCTGGTCCATGGACTCTGGGACAAGATGGCTTGCAAGGAATTGCTGGGCATGTGTGTTGTGGATCATAGAGTCAGATTGCCTGGGTTTATATCTTGTTTCTTCCATGTATCTGGGGTGGGTTATTTAGCTTTTTCTCTGCTTTAGTGTCCTTATCTGTAAAATGAAGATAATGACACACCCCTGCTCAGAGCTGTGAGGATTCAGTGTGGCCCTTACCACTCCAGACTGTCACACTCTGCTTAGGTGTCTCTTCCCCACAGCCTCTTGCCTGCATTTCCAGGACATAGCGTGGGACTTGGCAAGTAGCAGGTTCAGTAGATGTCCGCAGAGTGAATGAACCCCGTAGTCCTTAGATATCACTATGGTTCTTAATGATCCCTCTGGAAACTGACCTAAATGGATTAATATCAGCAACAGGAGAACTGATCTGGCCCAATGCATAATCCCCCAGGACCTCTGCAGATGCCCCAAGACTAGCCACACCTCCAAATAGGAATGGGTTCTGGTGTCGCCACTTGGAAACAGGACTGTCCGAGCTCTGTGTTCTTGCTGGTGTCCAGCTCTTCACTCGTGGAGAGTCTTACAGGACTGTGAAGCACGATACAGTCTATAACGTGTCCGAGGATGGGAGAGGGGCTGCCAGCATGCATCCCGCGGGTCGGACGTGAGAAACGCAGCAGAGCCTCCTCTGCGGGAAAGCAGCGGGGGCCCACCCTGTGTGTTCTCTCTCCCTCTGACTCCTCTCTCTCGCCCCCTCCATCCTTTTCTAGCTACTACGCTGTCCTGTACCCCATGGTGTATCCCATGAAGATCACGGGGAACCGGGCTGTGATGGCGCTTGTCTACATCTGGCTTCACTCCCTCGTCGGCTGCCTGCCGCCCCTGTTTGGTTGGTCACCTGTGGAGTTTGACGAGTTCAAGTGGATGTGTGTGGCTGCCTGGCACCGGGGGCCTGGCTACACCGCCTTCTGGCAGATCTGGTGTGCCCTACTGCCCTTTCTGGTCATGCTGGTGTGCTACGGCTTCATCTTCCGCGTGGCCAGGGTCAAGGCGCGCAAGGTGCACTGTGGCACGGTGGTCATTGCGGAGGAGGATGCCCAGAGGACTGGGAGGAAGAACTCCAGCACCTCTACCTCCTCTTCGGGCAGTAGGAGGAACGCCTTTCAGGGTGTGGTCTACTCTGCCAACCAGTGCAAAGCCCTCATCACCATCCTGGTGGTCATTGGTGCCTTCATGGTCACCTGGGGCCCCTACATGGTTGTCATCACCTCCGAGGCCCTCTGGGGGAAGAACTCTGTCTCCCCGACCCTGGAGACCTGGGCCACGTGGCTGTCCTTTACCAGCGCCATCTGCCACCCCCTGATCTATGGACTCTGGAACAAGACGGTTCGCAAGGAACTACTGGGCATGTGCTTCGGGGACCGGTACTACCGGGAACCGTTTGTGCAGCCGCGGAGGACGTCCAGGCTGTTCAGCATTTCCAACAGGATCACAGGTAACTGGGGAACTTGTCAGGGAAGGGATACGCGCTCTGAGGCAGGGGTAAGCTGTGGTCCTCTCAGCCACGCTGGCCTGTTGGAGGGCGAGTCCTGAGGCTGACTGTGGCCTCAAGGCTCAAAGCACAGACTTCCATTGGGGAAGGAATGTTCTAGGGTAGCCACTGTGATTCTCAGGCAGCTTTCCATCATTCAGCAGCTCGAGATCACGCTGATGAGGAGGCCAGCAGAGCTCCCGATGAGCATCCCAGAAGAATTAGGCAGGGGATGTCACTGTTCAGAAGTCTGTTTTCTGAAACCCCAGCCATGGCCGTCTGGATCTGGAGAGTGTAGTTACTTCTTCACTAGAGAAAAAAGAGTCCCAGTGTTGGACCAGGCTCCCTCCTCTTGGCAAGTCCTTTCCTTCCAGTGTTTCCTCTTGTCCTCACTTCCTGTCCACCAGCTGCCTGTCCAGCCTACTCGACCTCCTCGACCGCCCTCCACCCTGGGCCTTGCCTCACAGGTCAGGGGTCTCCTCCTACGCTCCTTGACCATTCAGGGGTGTCAGTGCCAAACCTCAGCCTCCACTGAGATGTCACCGTCTTGTGTGCACGAGGCTGCTCCCCCATCTGGTTTCTGGATTTGGTTCTACCACCTTTGATGAGACCCAGAGGAATTACTCTAGTTCTATCTAATCTAATCTAGCAGTTAGATTTTTTTTAATCTTTTTGTTTTGAAATAATTTTAGGTTACAGAAGAGTTGGAAAACAGTACAGAGAATTCCTATATACTCTGCTTCCCCCTGCGGTAACACCTTGCATAGCCATCGCACAGTTATCAAACCTAGAGCATCAGCACTGGGGCAGGGCTTTTACCTGCAGGCTTCATGCGGATGGCACCTGCTGCTCCATTACTGTCCTTTTTCTGTCCCAGGATCCAGTCTAGGACCCCGCATTGTTTTGGTTGTCATATCTCCCTTTGTCTTCTTCAGTCTTTGACAATTTCCTTGTCTTTTATGACATCAACGCTTTTGTATGTATCAGGTTTATCTATTTATTTATTTATTTATCTGAGACAGAATCTCCTTCTGTCACCCCTGCTAGAGTGCAGTGTCATCATCATAGCTCACAGCAACCTCAAACTCCTGGGCTCAAGCGATCTTCCTGCCTCAGCCTCCCGAGTAGCTGGGACTACAGGTGCACGCCACCACGCCAGCTAATTTTTTCTATTTTTGGTAGAGATGGGTATCATTCCTGCTCAGGCTGGTCTTGAGCTCCTGAGCTCAAGTGATCCTCCTGCCTCGACCTCCGAGAGTGCTAGGAATACAGGCGTGAGCCACCACACCCGGCTCACGAGGTATTTGTAGAGTGCCCTTCACTTTGTGTCTGATGCTTTTCAAACTTAGAGTGGGGTTCTGTGTTGCTGGCACGAATGCAGCAGGGGTGACGTGCTCTTCTCCGTGCATCCTGTCAGGGGCACCTCATCAATGTGCCTCATTACTAGTTATGTTACCTCCAATCTCTTAGGTAAGGTGCCGTCAGCTTTCTCCACTGTCCAGTCACTTATTTTTCTGTTGTAATTAATAAATACAGCAGAGATTCTTTGAGACATTGCACATATCCTATTTCCCCTTAAGCCTTCACCCACTGTTTTTA
>CAUYSK010004836.1:0-13483 GCA_963575035.1 Avahi laniger | reverse complement strand
TGCGCAGTGCGGGAAAGACGCGAGGACGAAAGTGGTAAATAAAATAATGGGCGGGCCACACACAGACTAAAATCAGTGTCAGATCCTGACTTAAAGCTGCCACCAGATGCAGCTTAATTGTCACTTGCCACTCACTGATAGGGTTTTGATATGAGTCTGCAAACAATTGATTTATTAAGGTCTCTGTGCAGTCAAACCTCTCAGCTAATGATAATCCGTATTTGCAGCTGCTCCCCAGCACTAGCATCACTGCCTCAGCTCCACCTCAGACCGTCAGGCGTTAGATTCTCATAAGGAGTGTGGAACCTAGATCCCTCCCATGCGCGGTTTACAGTAGGGTTCTCGCTCCTATGAGGATCTAATGCCGCCTCTGATCTGGTAGGAGGCAGAGCTCAGGTGGTGACGTGAGCGATGGGGAGTGGCTGTAAATACAGATGAAGGTTCACTTGTTCACCCACTGCTCACCTCCTGCTGTGTGGCCCGGTTCCTAATAGGCCACAGACTGGTACTGGTCCATTGGCCTGGAGGCTGGGGACTGCAGATGTAGAATGTTCCATATTCTGGGTTTGTCTCATGGTTGCTCAACTGGTTTCTCTAGCCCTTGTATTTCTTGTAAACTGAGGTCTGGTCTGGAGGCTGTGTAAGTTCAAGGCTAAACATACTTGGTGACCAGGTGCCGCCTGTACCTGACACTGCATGAGCCGCTGAGGGTCACGCCAGGCCAGCCTCTCTAGGCGATGTTAAATGTCATGCCTGGTTAAGGGGGCAAGTCATCCTCTCACCACCCTAAGGATCTGCGGGTCCCTTTGTAAGTGAAAAGTAACCTAGGGGCTAGCAGAAGCTGGTGTCTCTGTGATCCCTCTGGTGTGACTCACTTTTTTTTTTTTTTTTTTTTGAGACAGAGTCTCACTCTTTCGTTCAGGCTAGAGTGCTGTGGTATCAGCCTAGCTCACAGCAACCTCAAACTCTTGGGCTCAAGCGATCCTCCTGCCTCAGCCTCCCAAGTAGCTGGGAATACAGGCATGCGCCACCACGCCCAGCTGATTTTTCTATATATTTTTAGCTGTCCAACTAATTTCTTTCTATTTTTAGTAGAGATAGGGTCTTGCTCTTGCTCAGGCTCAAACTCCTGACCTCAAGTGTATTTTTAGTAGAGACAGGGTCTCGCTCTTGCTCAGGCTCAAACTCCTGACCTCAAGTGATCCTCCCGCCTCGGCCTCCCAGAGTGCTAGGATTACAGGCGTGAGCCACCATGTCTGGCTGTGACTCATTTTTATTAAAACATTTCATCCATTCATTTTTGAAAAAATAGTTCCTGATGTGGATAAACATAAGAGAGCCTGTTTATCAAACACAATTGCAGCCATTCACCCGGGAGGACGCACTGAAAGGCGAGACTTCACGCCAGCATCTCCAACAGTAGTAATAGGTGCTCTCTCGACACACACTAATTCCCCTTGGATAAGAAACGTCGAGACTCCCAGGTGGGTCTCTTGTGTCCACCACCCTCGCTCTGCAGCAGAGAAGAACAAGGAGGAAAAGCAGAGCGATCCACAGAGGAGAAGCTGTGAAGAACCCCTCCCTCTCCTGCCTCCCCCCTCACAGGTTCCAGTGGCCGAGGCCAGCGTGAACAGCCCAGGAAGAGCCTCTGGGGAGTTCATAAAAGCAAACACTGGGATCTATTCATGCAACAGAAGACACAGAAGATGCTAGCTGACAGCTTGGAGGAGGAAAGGACACTTCAAGCAGTGGACTCAGAAGGACTTCTCTCAAAATGATAGCAAAGGCCTGACAAGGAGGCATGTGGGGGTAGACGCAGGCGGGCTCGGCAGGGCCGGGCTGGAGCTGCGGCACAGCGGGACCGGTCTGGGGGCTTCTAAAACGGTAAACGAGAAGTCTGTCTGTCTGTCTGTCTGTGTCTCTCTCTTTCTCTCAGAGCTACCTGCTGGCATCAAATCACATTAAACTCAGTAAGGAAAATTTCTCAGCCACTTGTCATGCAGGTAACAGGGCAGCCACCATGGACTCGTGGGCTCTGCCACGCCCTGGACGTGGGCTGCTTCCTCGCGTTGGAAACCTCATCAGACGCTCTGGCCAGGCTTCCAGCACTGTCCTTGATCTCAGCAGAGCAGAGCAGGCGAGCAGGGCCCGCAGGAGAGGTCTTCTGTCATCCCAATGTGCCTCCCCTTGTGGGGAGAAGTCCCTGTTCCACCCTTTTGTCCTCTGAGTGCCCAGTGACACGATGTGCTGAGCAGGGTGGCGGAGAACAGGGGTCCTATGTTTCTACACCATCTTCCCATCTCCTCGCAAAGCTTAGCCTTTGACTCTGGTGAGGATTATCTAAAAGTCTCTAAACAGGATTGATACTACTGAAGTCAGATCTATTTGGAATGAAGAACAATGTTAGCCACGTATCCGATGTCAGCACAGCAATGGAAACCAAAGGCCATGGGAAGCCTAGTAAAAAATTAGAGAAAGATGTCTTCTATTTAAATTTCTAAGGGGCTGTCTAGTCACAGTGGAGAAATAAACGTAGATCTATCTTCTCTCTACCTACACTAAATAAATCCCAGATCTATTAAAGGGTTAAATGTTTTAAAAAAATCAAGCCATAAAATCAAAAAACAAAGGTGAATACTTATCTGATGTCTGGATGGGGAATCTCTTTTTAAATAGAAGCAATGGAAGAAATAGCATAGGAAACATTGACAGACTGAGTTACAAAACATCTAAAAATCGGTCATCCAAAAAGATCATAACATTAAAAGCCAAACAAAAAAATTAGGGTTATCTCAAACAAACAGAAAAAGGGCCAAGAGCTGAAATAAATACAATATCCAAAATACTATCATTACGTCTAAAGCAACAGGGGAAGGAACCAAGAAGCCAGCCTTGACAGCAAACGTTGCATATTCCAGGTTAAATGCATCAGCACAGGGAAGACATTTGTACGAGAATGTTCCATAGGGTCGACTCCCTGGGCATGACACGGCCAAACACAAGCATCTATTGGTTTTAGGGCGGTAGGAAAAGGGAAAGCCTGCATCCACTCCAGGCTGGGATGTCATCACCGCTGATGACCAACCACATAGCTGACCATGCCTAGTCTCCACGCATCAATTCAGGGACAAACTAAACGAGACGTCAAAGGATTGTCATCACACCAGGCGATGCCCTCGGTATGCAACACACGAAACTGGCTCTCCGAGGGCAACTGGGGAAGATGTTCAGGGCTGTACAAACTCTGGCTTCGCCGGCAGGGCACCAATGCCCTGACCTGCCCAATGCCCACTCTGCGTGGTGCGGTCACTCACGCCCACAGCCAGGGACGGAATGGAATGGCTGGAACCATAGCTCTGCCGATGGACAGGCAGCGTGGCCGATTCTTCTACTAAGAAACAGACGCTGAAAGCAAGGGCTCACTTGCTGGCGCTGAGGACTTTCAAGCTGCCTCTTTGACAGCTAAGAATTCCAAGGAGTTTTGATGTCTAAGATCTAGATGCATAAAACAGAAAACCTCGTGAGAAGAAGCCTTGATCCCTCCATGAGCTACAGAAACTGTGAAAGTTGCAGAAAGCTGAGAGGAAGCTGAAGAGGTCGCTCACACCAGCCCGGAAAGACGTGTTGGTTACAGTCTCTTATCACGGAGTCCTGGGCCAGTGTGCACTCTGGAGCCAGACCACTGCGCCAGGCCACGCCCTCCCTCGCTGGGTTATTTACTTTCCGGCATTTCACAGGTGAGTCTGGAAGAGACTGAGGCGTGCCACTACAGATATGAAAAGAAAAATGTCCTAGGCTACTTTAAGAATCACTAATGAAACTGTAGGTATTGAGGATAAATTAAACAATTTGTTGTTCTTCCAGTCAACCCTGTACTTGTGGCCCCCCTGCAGTGTGCGGGACTCGGGAGAGGTGGTGTTCGTGGTTTGCTCTGTTCTGTGCGTCGTCCTGGTGCCAGCTGTGACTGTCATGTGTTCTTCACCTGTTGTAGCCCCGTCTCTGTCCCTGGGGCAGAGACAGATGTGGAGGCCCCTACAAGTTCACCCTGCTGCGAAGGGCATGGTTTCCTTCCTGGAAAAATGCAGGAGGAAGCACTTAGTGAGATTGCCCCAGTGGGCGTAAGACAGGATACGCAACGAGAGCCACTTTCTGGAAACTCTCTCTGCGTGGGGGCACAGCAAGGCCTGAATTTGTCTGATTTTTAGATTATCTCCATAATATACATTACATGTATATTTCATTATATGTCATATTGTGATGGTTAATTTTTTGTGTCAACTTTCCAGGGCTAAGGGATGCCCAGGTAGCTGGTGGACAGAGTACAGTAGATTCCGCCCACGTGGGTGGGTGCCATCCAGTCTGCTGAGGGCCAAAGAGAGCAGAAAACAGTGTAAGGGGAATGTGCTCTCTGTTCGGGATGGGACATCAGTGCTCCCGGTTCTCGGCCTCTGGACTTGGACTGAGTCACTCCACCAGCTTTCCCGGGGCTCAGCGTGCAAGCGGCAGATCTTGGACTTCTCGGCCTCCACAGTCACTGAGCCAATTCTCTTAAATCTCTGTCTCTCTCTGGCTACGAAATGTATGTTCATCCTATTAGCTCTGTTTCTCTGGAGCATCTGATGAATACAAAAATTAGTACCAAGCCATGCGGTGCTGCTGTAAGTCTCTAAAAGCTTGGCAGTGGCTTTGGGCCTAGGTAATGGGTAGAGGCAGAAGAGCTCTGAAGTGCGTGCTAGAAAAAGCCTACGTTGCATCTCCCAGACGCAGAATAAAAATCTATCTTCACTCAATATCGTCTAGCTTTCAAAGAGTTAATTCATAGCAAAAAATGGGCTTCCATGAGCGGTTCTGTTGCTAAACGTTTGGGGGTCAAAACTTTTTATAGTTAATTCCTCCAAAGAAAAAGGAACGAAAGAAAAGTAATAATAGTTAGCCACGTGGACCACCGTGTGACGGTGAGGGGCAGGCCTCCCCGAGAGCTGTCTTTTATCCCTCTGTGCTAGATTATTTATGACGATAGAAGACTGACGTGGGTACTTAACTTCCTCACCAGAGAACCTTTCTGCAGGTAAATCTCAAGCCCACTGCTCTTCGGTATTTACCCTGCACAGGTATTAGAGACGACAAGCGATGAAAAAAATCTATTTCCCACCTCTCACAGATCTATAATTCAAGAGATGCGATTCTGGCAAAAACAAACATAGGAAGGGCTCCAAGGTACGGGCGGTGTGTCAACAATGGATCAGACGCCTGTTACGTCAGGGCGGTGTCTGCATGCAGGTAGCAGGAGTGAGTTTGCTCTGTGCAGAGGGCCCAGGAAGACAGACAGCAAGGCGGCTTCAAGGGGAGTCATTTCCACTTTACTTTTCCTCTTAGACAAATTGGGAAAATAAATCCTCGAATAGTAAATGCCTTCAGTACAATCAGCCAGGACGTGGCTTCCTGCGAGGAGACGCAGGGAGGCTGGTGCTGGGGTGCGGAGGCGGCCCAGGAGGCCTGGGGTGCCAGGCAGTAATCTCCATGCGACCTTCATCTCCTCCAGACAAACACGACTTCCAGTAACCTCAGTGCTTTGTGCTTCGGTTTCCTCATTTGTACAATAAAGATAATATCACTCCTCTCCCCTTAATAAGAAGAGGCACTTAAAACTTGTGCTTGAAATTTGCCTCAATTTTTTCTTCCTAGGAATTTGAAATGATCCAAATGGGAATCAAATGACACTAATGAATCAGCATAGGAAGAAATACAATCTGTTCAAAGTAACAGACCGATGGAAGCTGAGGCTCCCAGTGAGTCAGTGTTTTTTAACGAAGCTTCAGCCGTGAGAGGAAAACAAAGAGGTGCTGAAAACAACACTGTGGGGTTTGGAGCCACCTGGGCTAACTCTGACGAGGAACTGCCTCGAGACGTTGTGGTCAGCACGAAAGTTGTCCACACATGTCTGGACCGGTCACCACAGCCAGTCCTGCGTCCCCAGGGCTTCTGCAGCGTGGCGTGGTCAGCTCTCTGCTTCTCACAGGAAGGACAGAGCATTAGGGGAAACGGGGCTTCCACGGACACTTTGTCGAGCTAGGAATGTGTCTCACGCTTCCCGTTCCCCGGTTCTGGCTGTCGGTGCGACAGCGGTGCCCACCACACGGCCACCGAGACACACGGGCACCACCGTGACTGTCTCTCGCCTGACTTGCTTAAAGAAAGAGATTTTGCCAGAATATTCTTTCCCCTTTACAGTCCACAGGACACTACTTATTTCCTTCCCAGAAGGGAATGCATATCGCCTCCGGGCTGAGGGAGTTGATTTGCAGGGAAAAGGGTTGGAAATGAGTTAGGAGGAAGACACAGGTGCGGTCCTGTTGGAAAAACGTCATTGCAAGACACAAGAAGCTGTTCATATCAGAAGCTCTTTCCGCATTGCAGAGTGGCCGTTGGGACACAAGGGTTCTGCACAGCGAACCCTCCCATGGCTGGGTGGGCGCATCTGTGGTCCCTATTCTGGCACTGGTGCTCTTCGGCCATGAGCAAGATCGCAGGCTCTTCATGTTGTACCTGGAGGGGCCGCGGCTGACCTAAGACATCATCTTTCTAACTGGATGGCTGTGAACGTCCAGCCTGGTGTCCCTCCCCTGCTCCATCAAACCTAAACAAAACCTCTACAAGGAAAGCCCTGACACCTCTCCAAAGCTGCACTGCCTTCACGGGGAAAAGGACCAGAGAGGAGCACAGCTGACGCTCATCGACCCTCCGCCTAGACCCGCAGCACCGCACACGCTCCAACCAACAACGCAGCGGGTGGGTGCTTGTCAGTATTACCCCATTCTCAGTAGGGGAATTGCCATCAGGGCAGGTGCCCCAAGAGGACACAGTGGCAGGGTTAGAGCTGGCCTTGGCTCCGGCATCCAGATTTTGTGCTCCCAACCAGTGTATCAGGGCTTCCTCATGCTGGTGGGACACTGGAGACACCCGGGGCCAGGGGGACTTGTACGAATTCTCATGCTCAGACCAACCAACTGAGAATCTCCGGGAGGAGCCCAGGCCCCAGCAATCAGAGAGCGTGCCCCAGGCAATGCCAGCTCGCAGCCAGGGCAGGGCACCTCCCCAGGCGGGTGTCTGTCCTACCTGTCCACTCACTCACCAGGGCATGTTCAGGCTTGTTTCATTTTTGGTCTGACACTTGGGAATATGTTTCTTAGTCATACATTCACCAAATTCCCTTATTAAGAAAGTGGGAACATCACCCTTTGGAATTCATTATATTCGGAATGCGATACATGACATTTTTACCTGTAATAACTCCACATGGAGTCACAAATATAGAAACTTTGTCAATTTAAAGAAGCTGAACATTTTTAAAGTGTCCTTAAGTACCCTGGAGACAGGCTGTGCCCCTCCGTGGCGAGGTGAGCGGAGGAGGGGAGGGGGTGGGAGTGGAGCCGGGGTGGCTCCCAGGGGACCCTCCGGCTGCCTGAGCAGCTGACACCCCGAGATGATCCGCCAGCTCTTCAAGGAAACGCGGGGGCGGTGCCGACACTGCAGAATCACTCAAAGGTGCGGCGGGGCTGTCTGCGAGGCTGGCTCCGTGCCAGGTCATGCAGGGCCACCGGCAGCGGTCTTCGCTCTGCGCCATGACATCAGCCGTGTTTCTGAGAAGCAGGCTGGAGTTTTAAAACTATTTCCACAGGTCTTCCGCCTTCTTTCCATTTTTTCCTTTTCTAAATAATTTTGCTATTCCAGTGCCTCTTACTTTTCCCTGGGTGGTCGTCTGTGCTTTCAGGGTTTCTCTGTTGGCGAGTGGAGAACGTCCCTGTGGTGGCTACTGTGGCTCCTTTTCTCTAGGATGAGGTCTTCAGGATTATGAATTAGCTCACAAACCGGGGCACCACGAAGATGGAGAATGAGTTACAGGGCATTTGAACGCTTCCAGCTAATGGCACACAGAGTGCTGGAGCGAAAACCAATTTAAAGTCAGCTCTCCTCTTTCGCAGCGAGAAAGAAACCAAGGCTCGGAGCTGACAGGCGTCCTTCCCCAGGGCGAGAGCTGGTTGGTGGTGCAGAGACCAGGCCTCCCCTCCACGTACTGGGCTGCGTTGCGATGGGACCCAGTGACCAAGTGCAAAGTGCCACTTTGTAAAGCTTTTCTATGTTCTCTTCGGAAAATAAATTCCAGTTGAATTTCTGGAAAAAATATCTGTTCTTTAGTGACAGGCCATTCCGGAAAGCTAAAACAGTAAAGATGTAAAATAATGTTTGCTTTTAATGCTGACTTTTAAGGAGCACAAGGAAATGGAAAATTTTTCCATTCTATGTGTACATGGTGCATTTTCACAATATAAAAATGATTTTACATCTGCAAGCATATTTTCCTGAATATTTTTAAAATAACTTTGTATTATAAAAAGTAAAATGTGTTATTTTTGTTGAGAACTTGAAATACAGAGTACAGAGGAAAACACAAAAGCTACCCGTAATCCCGTAACTCAGACGCAAACGCTGCCTTCATCCCGGCACATTTGCTGCGAGTGCGGCGTCTGATATGTGCACACACATACGCATCCTACGTGTCCCGCTGGAGGTCCTCATGTGCCTAACAGCGTCACGGCCGTTCTGCACAGTTTCATACCCTGCCTGCTCCAGTAACGGCGGGTCAGCAGCGGCTTCTCGAGGACGCCTTGGATTGGATTATACACAAGTGTGCAGACCTGCGTCCGAGGAGAGCAAAGTCAGCGGGACGGCGTGCTTTGCACGTGAGCTGAGAGTCACAGTCCGCCCTGATGGAGCCCAGGGCTCGGCGACGGGTTAAACAGAGAACAGCTTTGCAGCTCCTTCCTCTCCTCGCGCGCTCCCAGCGTGGCGTGCGCAGCCCGGGTCCCACGCGCATTCCAGCTTCGCTCCCGCCTCTCCTCTCCGTTCAGGGCAGGGGAGGCTGAGAGCATATTTGAGGGGAGAGAAGGAACGGCTATGATTTAAGGAGGAGAGGAACTATTCCTGGTCCCTCCTCGTGCCCTGCAGAGGTGAATACGGATCAGCTGGTGAAAGGAAGAAGGGGCGCGGCCCCTGCGGGGTCTGGTCGTGAGGACCCGCTCAGCTTCCCGTCTGCCTGCCTTTGTCTTCGACACAGGAAGACGTGTCCGTGTTTGAGACCATAAATCTCAATGCTCTGAGGATGAAAGGTGGGTTTTAGTCAATGACCATGTCATTTAACAGCTGTTCATTTAAAAAATAATGGTTTTATTGAGCTATAATTCACATTTCACATAATTCACCAATTTAAAGTGTACAGTTCAATGGTTTTTAGAATATTCAGAGTTGTGCAGCTGTCACCACAGCCAGTTTTAAAGCATTTTCATCTCCCCAAAAGAAGCCCCAGACCCATTAACAGTCACTTCCCATCTCTCTGGCCCTCCAGCCCTAGAAGACCACGAATCTACTTTCCATCTGTGGAGCTGCTGATTCTGGACGTTCACACACATGGAATCAAACAACACGTGGACCTCCGTGCCTGGCTCTCCTACTGAGCACCTTGTCCCCGTGGTCCATTCATGTCGCGCCACGAGCCAACGCTTCCCTCTGTTCCTTGCAGAATAGTGTTCCATCGCATGGATAAACCACATTTTATTTTTCCACTCACCAGTTGGTGGATGTTTGACTTGTTCCAGTCTTTGGCTATCGTGACTAGGCCAACGCTGCCACGACCATTGCCGTACAGGTTTCCGTGGAGACGTACATTTTCGTTTCTCTTGGCTAAATACCGAGGTGGGTCTCACTGTTACTGTGCTAAACTCCCGAGGAACCGCAAGAGCAGGTCACATTTTAGGCCTTCGGATGCTCCTGAGCTAACAAAGGACTAGGACAATTTCCTGTTTCTGTGGGACAACTATCAGGGCAGGGATTACGTTATCCAAAGTTGAGGACAGAAAGTCAAAACCTGATTTGTTTTCCATACATCTTCTCATCAACAAACAATAATTCCTTAAAATAAAATTTGTATGAGATTCTTGGAATATTTGGTCATGTTCAACTGACAGTTTCAGAAATATTATTTTACCCACAATAATAACATTCACTCTAAAAGGCCTGGCTTACATTACGTTGCTATTGATGACACTGAACTAAAAACTCAGGTGCCCACAATAAACTAGAGTGCCCCACCTGAGACTTTGTGTATGTAAGAATTACTGGGAAAACTCAGCCAGAAAGCCAAATTCCAGCCTCTGCCCCTAGGAGACTGTGAGTCCACAGGCCAGGAGTGAGGCCGAGGTCTGTATTCATAACAACCTTCCTCCTACCATCCCCAAACACACACAGGTGATTCTGATCCAGTCTGGCTAAAGTGGTCAGTTTTTGCATTTTCTTACAATTGATTGTGCTACAATGTCAACCTGATGCCTCTCTTCGGTAGAAACAGTCACCCAAGCCTTGCGTCTCCCCTTCCAGCTCCTTGACTAACTCACTTGGAAGAGCTCCCTTCCTCCTGCGTGTACCTAAGCTGTTTAAAGTCTGTATATGTATATGTATCTGTATATGTATATGTAAAGTCTGTATATGTTAGCTACATGTGGCTCAAGATGTATGTCTTACTCTCCCAGCTGGACAGCAGGTGACCTGAAGGCAGAGAATGACATTCTTTGATGGTGTCCCTGTGGGCAGTTGCTGAGGACACTGTGTTATGAGACCCAAAGATTCAGGTGCCACCCTGCATCTCTGAGCCTCACGGGGCCCCAAGGGCCTAATCAGGAGCTCCCTGCACCTGCCAGGTGTGCCCCCGACCCAGTAGGAAAGGCCCCGCCCTGCCGGCTCCCCTGTGAGCTGGACCAGCTCTACTCCCTAAACTCTTCAACCTGACAGGTTCCCCGGCAGCCCCCAAAATACTCGATAAGCCAGTCATGCCTTCTGCAGGAACCAGGGGCCACTTCACCCTCTTGTTCCTGCAATGCTGTGAGTGCCGTCCTATGTGGCATGTGGCACCCCCCTATGCGGGGGAGAACGTGTAGCTAATAACCTGCTGTCTCGGCACCTGCCCAGCACTGGGTACTCAGCCGTCTCGTGTGTACCACCGAGGGAGGAGTGAACAGGAGGTGGCCACAACAGAGATAGTACGTGCTCAGTAAAAATATGTATCAATTGGCTAAAAGACTGTAAGTGTGGGATAGAGATTTTGGATAACATCCTGACTTTGACCCTGTGCTCAGCGCTCAGGTTTTACTCGTAGGACGAGGGTGCAAAGGAGCTGTATGGAAATCAGGTGGCGGACTGCACGTCTAACCCCAGTTACCGGGACTACAAAGGAAACAACACAATTGGGAATCACATCATACCTAAAACCGAGCAATCCAGTGTGACTGCTGCTGCTTGGGCCGGTTTGTGCTGCCACGTCCCGCCGTCACAGCCTGCTCTCCTCCCCGCCGCCCGGCTTCCCAAATGGTTCTCCGCAGCAGAACATATGCGGGAGGGTGCTATTTATGCAATATGGCTCTCCTCTGAGAGTTGTGGAAACTTTGCAGGGATATTTTAAATATCCAGGGAAATGTTTATACTGTTTATTATCAATCAGAGAGGAATGTGCCTGGTTTGCTCATTTAGAGAAACCTTCAGAAATCGAGAACACTAAACAGGACGTGGATTTCCTCAAGTAACAAGCAAAGTAGAAACTGCAGTTGCATGTCCCGGGAACAGCCAGTCCCCTGGAAACCCTCACCTTTTAAGGTGGCTTTCTTGAGGACCTTCATGGCGTAGAGCTGCCCGGCGTCCGACCCCTTGACCTTCCTTACCAGGAACACCTTGGAAAGAGAAAACAGAACATCTGGAACTGCTGAGACTTGCGACCCACTTTCCTCATTCGATTTGACACGGAGATACACAAGGGAGTTTAGAGACATTGCAACAAAGTAAACACACTGCAGGAACACCGAGAACTTTCTCCGGCATTCAGGCTGCCAGGAAAAGCTTCGTCTAACTTACTGCAGCTCTTAGTGACATCCATACGTGTCTGAATAAGAATCATTTGGTTTTGGTACCAGTGACTTTGTTTTACATCCGAAGTAATACCAGCCCCCTTTTTGAAGACCAGCTGTTTAGAAAAACAAACAATATTCAGAAACCTTAAGGCAGAGCATGTGGCTTATTTTAAGCACCCCTCTGTGAGTCCCTACCGTGGGGACATGCTGAGAGTGACTGCCAACCACCAGGACAGGGTCTATCAGATTTTCAGGGTCAACTAGTTTCTCTTATTTGAACTTTCTTCCCCCAAATTTTAGCTGTGAGTAGGTTAAGTTTATAGACAGAGGCAGTTTCTAACTGGCCGTTAAATATACTCATGTGGATATTTGACAACACTTTCTGAAACACTTTTTGATGTATATCATAGAGGAAAACAAAAAGAAAAGGTAATTGAGAGAGGCTGAGTTTAAAATTATGTTTGTAATTTTTGAGCAAAATTAATTTAAAAAAAACCCCTGGAGTATCCTTTATAAAAAAAATCTTCCATGAAAATGAACAAAATAGTACTTGATTTTCCTAAAATCATTTCCAACAGATGAGAAATCTGCTTGCACGATAAAGATCACAAGCGAATTAAGTTGTGGTGGTGGCTGCCTCGCGGTGTGACTCGAGTCCCTCCTTCCCAAGCCTCAAAAAGCCAGGCGGACCGGGTGTCGTCAGTGCCTTTTGGGGCATTCTAGCTGGATGCAAACTCCACGGCCCCAGGCTGGTCATTACTTCAAAGGCCACTTGGGCCACAAGCACCAGTGAGCGTCAGGGTGGGGCCGTCGCTCACCTGGCCACAGACAGGGGGCGCCACAGGGACGTCCCGCCCCTCGGCTCTCGGCACAGACAGGAGTGGGCAGAAGCTCACTGCGCAGGCGCTCCGAGAGCCGTGCAGGCGGACCCAAGGAGACCAACAGGTGTCTGCTCGAGAGACTCAGGTGAAGGAGGCGCCAGGAAGAGCCGAGTCCCGTCACAGAACCAGCGCCACGTCCCCGCCGGTGCCCTTGACGCGACTGGGCTGCACCTGACCCAGCCCCACCCTGCCGCCCTCCAGGTCGCTGCGTCCAGTCACAGCCCCGGGCTGGTGGGCGCCAACCTAGACGGCGTCGGCGGGAAAACGCCCTGCGCCTGTGCCCAGGCAGAAGGGAGGACGGGGGACGGGGCGGCACTGTTCTGTGCGGTTGATGCTGCCTCCGGGAACGAGAGCCGTCCCAGAAAAGCAGCTAGAACAGGTGTCCCTTTTCTTTCGGGGTTTGGGACTATGCTGTCACGGAAAGTGGGTATTGCGTGGAGCGACTGTGCGTCCATGTACGTGTGTGTCCCCACAGCAGATATACAAGCCTGCGGTGCAGCCCTGGGTGACGGTTTGGGGCCTCACCCTCACCTGCACGGCCCTGCGGGACACGGATATGAGCTCTTCTGTGGGACCCGGGGTCCCGGTGGCTGTGGCCAACAGTCCTACTGTAGCCCTTCCAGTTAGCACAGATAGGACTCTGCCTGGGGA
>CAUYSK010004835.1:0-42377 GCA_963575035.1 Avahi laniger | reverse complement strand
AATTCAGTTATAAAACTATCCTCAT
Organism: Avahi laniger; assembly: GCA_963575035.1. Taxonomy (NCBI): domain Eukaryota; kingdom Metazoa; phylum Chordata; class Mammalia; order Primates; family Indriidae; genus Avahi; species Avahi laniger. The sequence goes on along the minus strand of CAUYSK010004835.1, from coordinate 42,352 downwards.
ATTGTCATCTAATCTTTGACAAAGCAGACAAAAATATATATTGGGGAAAAGAATCTCTATTCAATAAATGGTACTGGGAAAACTGGATAACCACATGCAGAAGATTGAAACTGGATTCCCACCTCTCACCTTTTACAGACATCAACTCACAATGGATAACAGACTTAAACCTAAGATGTGAAACCTTAAAAATTCTAGAAGAACATGTTAAAAAAACTCTTATAGACATTGGCCTAATCAAAGAATTTATGATGAAGACCCCCAAAGCAATCACAGCAGCAACAAAAATTAATAAATGGGACCTAATAAATTGAATCATGTCTTTTTATACCTGAGACATTTTGTCCTGATGAAATCTGGTGGTCTCAGATGAAATGGCAGGAAGAACATAATAAAAATTAAGGAAAACATAAATTTTGAATAGAATTATGAAGTTCCTAGATTTTTTGCTAATCCAATTGATATGGAAGAGGAAATCAAATAAACATAATGGGAATAGATACATTTCCTGTTCCTTTTACAGGAAATTCCGATATCTTTGACACTAATGAAAATTCATAACCCACAATGAAGATTAGAAGACAAACTGTTTGTGTGTGTTCAGTCTAAAAGAATTTAAAATTAGTCACTATACAAGAAAACTCAAAATACCCTGAAATCTTATTGCTCGTGAGTGGAATTCAATACAATTTTCACCCAAATTGCCAACAATCCTGAATGTTTATTTGGGGTTAACAAAAATAAGTCTTGAAGCTCAAAGGAACTTTCAAAAAATATATTGATAATGTAAAACTAATTTTGATCAACCGTGCTATAAAGGGACAGGTTTGTCTTTCTGATCTATCTATGGAAAATATTATTAAAATGTGTTTTTTTTATGAAGAGCCAATCAAAGAGTATGCTATTTTTTCCTGGATATTGTGATGTGGTATTTGTAGGTTTTTTTGTTTTTTTAATTTGTAATTTCTTGTAATTTCTTTTCTCATTCTATGTATTCACTTTGATATCTACTCTTAGCAATTTTGTGCTCTTTCTCTTGAAGTGGACTTCCAAATTGTATAAATTTTGGGCCACTCAAAATCTTGATCCTCTGTGGCAGAAATACATCCTGTAAGAAACAGAAATGAATACAGACCTGGCTTTACTCTGCTGTTGACTCGCTTTTTGACCTTAAGTAATTTATTTAATTTAACTGGTCCTCTTTTACAATATCTTTAAAATAAAACTATAGTGTTTTTAAGGACCCTTCTACTCATACTGACAATGTTGAATTTCTTCCAATCTTCATGCTCTCGGAAAGCAGCAAAAGTTAAAAGAATCCCCCCATTATTTTATTTATTTAATTTTTTTTTGAGACAAAGTCTCGCTCTGTTGCCCTGGGTAGAGTGAGTGCCTTGGCATTAGCCTAGCTCACAGCAACCTCAAACTCCTGGGCTCAAGCAATCCTACTGCCTCACCCTCCTGAGTAGCTGGGACTACAGGCATGCGCCACCATGCCCAGCTAATTTTTTCTATATATTTTTAGTTGTCCAGATAATTTATTTATATTTTTTATAGTAGAGATGGGGTCTCGCTTTTGCTCAGGCTGGTCTTGAACTCCTGAGCTCAAACAATCTGCCCACCTGGCCTCCCAGAGTGCTAACCCCCATTATTTTTTGTTTTGCAAAATGACCTACTGCAAAGAACCAACCTTTCCCATATGACTTAGATGAGACTCATAGATACCTCGTTCTTTGCTTAACCTATGGCAAGACTAGACACAGACCCTCCAAATTCCCATTTTTTGCCTCATAAATGATTAGCTGAACTGTTCTATCCCCACAGATCAATGGAAGTAAAATTTTTGTTAACTTAACGTTGGTTAAATTTCTTTCTTTTCCCCAAACCCCTGAGCATTGGCCTACCTTCAGGCCTGAGTTAGCAGAGACCCCCTCCTGAAAATAGGCTGGCACTAAGGTAAAATATCCTTGATCTACTCTCGGATCATGTCATTCTTTCATCCCATTTTGCCCACAATTGGTTCTTTCTAGCTTGGTTTACTCCTCTCTATAAAAGAAAATCCCCTTTTTGCCTAACACTTACGACCCTTGCATACATTTCAGTCAGCATTCTCTCTATTGAAATAATCCTATTGAGTAATGTCTCTCCTTACTCAATCCAGATTTGCTTTTTATTTGACAACGCAAAAATGTACCTGTTGAAGGATTATAGAAATGGAGCCAGCATGTTATCTGTAAATCTCAAAATTCTACTCTATGAGTGAAGCTACAAACCAATGCAGAGCATAGAAGTTCTCTTCAGACTCATATTTAATCATTTTTATGCACAGGAAAGGCTACATTTGTGGCTGAGTCTTTTAATAAAGCCAATCATCCAATGAATGCCTAACTAAATATTGTACATCATTCCAAGAAGAGTTTTCCTGAATTGCAAATCCCATGAAAGCCTGTTACACTACTCCTGTATAACTAATGTAACATTTAGAAACAGATAGTCAGATTTCTTTTATGACAAAATTCACATGTTGAAATGGTTCAAATTAAAGAAATAACTGCAGTAGAGTATTGCACTTCTCTTCCAATCTCTCACTTTTTTGAAATTCCCTAGAGTTTCTGTAAATGGCACTTCTGACAGCCAATGTTTTTAAAAGCCCCAAGGAACCCTGGAAAGCCAGATCACAAAATATGCAGAAGGATATTGAAACTCAGAAACTTTTAATATGTTAGTGTTAGAAGCATTTTTTTAATGTAGATACTTTCTCTAAGATTGTTGCTCTGTATGCCAGCTACAAATATTCACACTATCTACTGCAATCGTGACTGAAAAGACTTAATACAGGCATGTCAGCAGTCAGTAATGGTTTACAATGCAAAGTTTTAAAAGGAAAAAAAATTGAAATTCATTTTTCCATGAAAAATTTATAAGCTAATTTAATCTTTGTTATAATGTAAACAAAGACACTGCCCCCCCCTTTTCTTAACATGTATTTGTGAATCTTTTGTCTTCATTATACCAAGAGCTACTTACTGGCAGGAACAAATTCTAATTTCTCTCCATGGCTCAATATTGAGTATAGTCCGATAAACGTTTGAGACAGAAGGACAAAAGATATTTCACTCTGTTCATTTAGTCTCTTCTTACTTCTTTCTTAGCCTTTTCCTCCTCTTACTGCTGCTTTCTCTTTTCTTTGTGAAATATTTTCTAGACACAAAGAACTGCTCACTTACAATAGTGCTGTCTTTAAAAATACAAATGAAATAAGTAATCATATATTCATCATCGAGTTTAAAATATAGGATGAGCTATTGCGTCTAAAAGTCCTGAATGTCCCTCTCCAAATTGAACCCTCTTCTGCATCCTCAGCTATAAGCATTAATTTAAATTTTGTATTAATTATTCCTTTGCTTTTATTTATAGTGCTTCCACATGTAAATGCACCCTTAAACCATATATTGTTTAATTTTACTCAATTTTGACAGTTACATAAATAGAATCATACTACATATATTTTTTGTAACTTGTTCATTTCATTCAACAGTTATTGAGATTCATAGTGCAGTACATTCATCTTCCCTGTGTATATCCTAGCTGTGCAAAGTGTGTTCTCATTCCCTAAACCGACAGCATTGGGATCACCTTGAAGTTTATTAGAAATGCACAATCTTTGGCATTACCACAGAATCCCTGAATCTGAATTTGCATTTAACAATATCCCCAGGAGATTCATACTCACATTAAAATTTAAGAATCATTGGCTGGTTAGGTTGTTTACCTCCTTCTGATTCTACCTACAACTCTTTTGGACACCCACTCTTTATTACTTTTATGACACTTATTGCTGTATTATCATTATATATTTCTTGTAAACGCTATATGACATACAGGGAAAGGAGAAAAACCCAGTCAAAGACGTGGATCATGATAGCTCGCCAAATAGATCTGGTTCAGGATGTGTTTTCAGATTGAACCCTAGGTCTGACTCTCTCTGGCCCTTTTAACAATTAAATAAGGTCAAGTCATGTCCTTCCCCTAAGATTCAACACCACCAATATTAAAACCATCATCATCAACACTGGATGACCAAATAGACAACTCTAGGAATGAGCCTTCCTAGCACCGTTGGCCTACACAGACATACTGTGGAATGATCTTTGGCCAACAGGGGAATGTGAGGACTAAACTCTGATATTTTTCTTTTGCCCAAATTTCTTTCTAAGGGGGTTTGGTGTGCCATGGCTACAAATGATAAAATATCACTAAACAGGTTTCATTAATACAATATAATATGGTTTACTTCCCAACCTGATTCCAGTATAGCATCACATAAAAGATAGAAGACCCTTATCTTAACTCATTTCTGCTGACTCCTGGTCTTTTAGACAAAGCCTAACTCAGCCAAATGTCAACTAAAGATTTCCTAAAGCCACCTATGACTTTCAAGCCCCCACTTTGAGATGTCCCACCTTTTGGGGCCAAACCAATGTATGCCTTCCATATATTGATTTTTGACTTTACCTGTAATTTCTGTATCCCTGAAATGTATAAAACCAAACTGTAACCCAACCACATTGAGTCCACTCCCTTAAGGCTTCTTGGGCATGGCTCCAGTCCATGGTCCTTGTTTGGCTCAGAATAAATCTCTTTAAATTATGTTACAGATTTTGGCTTCTTTTCCATTGACACATCAAAATATACATAGCAAAAATTGATAGAACTATAGAAAAAAGAAAAAGCTCACTTGTATGTTGGGATATTTTAACATAGTTTTATAGGCATGTAAAATGTGTAAAAATAAATCAAAGTCTAAGAGTGATATCACCAAAATGTTGGACTGGGAAGCTTCAAGATGTACTTCTCCTATTGGTACATAAAAATGTAACCAAAACCTGATGAAATTGACCTTGTGGGAGCTCTGGAAAATGTCTATAGCAACTAGAGAACATTGAATCAAGAAAAAAGCACATTCAGAATAGTAGGAAATTTTGAAATGTTTTTTCACACTTGTCCTACCTTCTCCCTGGTGCAGCAAGCTCTTGGTCCACAGAATGTTGCAGTTCAGTTCCAAATTCCCTCCCTCAACCTGGAGGAAGCAAAACAGATATATTTCTAATGTTCTAACCTGTCCGAGAGCTGCTTGATGGACTGATCCTTATTTAGTTTATCTTAGAACTCACTCAGGGAAATATAATTTAAATAGGCATGCACTGCTCTTAAACACTGTATGTAGGGAGACAGAAAACCACAGGCACCTGGATAAGAGATTATAAGTGGTGATATGCAATAGACAAGCTAAGGCTCTGAGAAGAAGCTGGGGTAAACCTTTCTGAGAAATTAAGACATCGAAAAGCAGTTGTATACTGTGTATAAGAGGGTATAAAAAAGCTACACACATGCCCAGATAAGACTTCTGATTAGAAAAGACCAGGGAAGACCTTCAGCTTTCATCTCAGACTGATCCCCAGGCTCAAAGTATGCCCTAATTGGTGAAGGATTTCCTTGACTCGGAGCCAATCTGCAAAGACCCAGAGAGAAAGCTGCTTTTTCAAATATTCAATTTTCAACAACAACAAGAAAATCACAAGGCATACAAAAAATCAGGAAAGCATGATCCATTGAAAAGAAGAAAAAATACCATTGCAAAAACTATCTTGGGAGAAAAAGGCATTGATTTACCAGGCAAAGACTTTAAAATAACTGCATTGGATATGCTCAAAGAGCTTACAGAAAACATGGACATGAACTAATAATGAGAAACAGGAAAACAATAGAGAAACAAAATAAAAATGTCAATAGAATTTTAGAAATTATGAAAAGGAAACCAAATAGTAATTCTTGTGTTGAAAAATGATATTACCGAATTCATTTTGGGTCCTATAACCAGCTTATTCCTCTGGAGAGGCACTCTAGTGCCTCAGGTGGTGGATGGTGCCCTGGGACTTCCAGGTGTGTCCTTATTCTCCACCTCAGTAGGGGTAGGTGGGGGAGTGAGTCTGGGTGGAGCTGGGTTGGGTGAGCCTGCCCTCAAGCACCACAAATGCTGTTAGCAGTGGTCAAAGGTCTGTTCTCTGCTTCTGGACAAAGCTGCCAGGGAGTGGCTGAAATGGCCCTACTCAACTGAAAAAGATCTCAGCTCACTGCAGAGGCTGTCTGAGACCTGCAGTCTGAAGCAGGCTTCACTCCTTTCTACTCTCCCCTGTTCCACGGTTTCTCCCAGGTCTCTGCCAGCAGGCAGAGTCTCAAGAAAGTGGAATCTCCCCTGAGTGCGATGCCGGCCAGAAAGGTCCCTGTCCAGGATTGCAGCCTGAGCTGGGCACACGGCCCTTCCATGGGATGAGGGTTGTCCCTCAAGCATGCTGATCTGCCCCTGAAGGCACACACACCTCAGTAGGCTCCTTCACAAATATCCCTTCTATGCTCTGGGGCAATGCAATCGAGATCTGGGTGTATGGAATCTGGTCCACAGGCCTGTCCCCTGGGCCCTGGAGATCAATCCTTGGCCCTGCCAGGGAGAGGAGTGCTAGTATTAAGTCACCTACAGGGTGCCCAAACTGGATCGATGTCTCTCCACCAATTAGCCCTGTTCTGCTGGAGACACATGCAAGTGGCACCTTGGAGGGCTGGCGGGTAGGGAGCTCACAATCTGAGTACCCCTCAGTCTTTTGTATGGCCCCAAAAGGAAAGGTCCTGTTTCTTGCATATGTCTCAGGGTGGTGGCTAAATTGTCTCTGTTGGTGGTCGCAGGTAGGGAAGGGGAAGGGGAGAATGAAGCAATATGGCGCCTGCCAATCAGCTCCAGTCTGCAGGTTGGGAGGTGCCCCGAGGGAGCTGGGAGCCTGGTGCCTTGTCTGCAAGAGGCTCACCGCTTATTGGTGGTGGCCATCTCTGGACTGGTGTTGGCAGGTCTCTCCAAGCACTCAGGGGCCCACCAGCAGTCCAAGATGCAAGGGAGGGAAAATTTGACTGCTCCACCTACACCTGTTGCTGGTCTCCAAACCTCCTGGGGGCCTTTCTCCTTCTAGTTCTCCTCCACAACTTCTTCCCATGGAGTCTCCTGTATTTTCAGGCACCTTTCCTTCTGATCCTCAGTCAATTGGTGTTTGTCTGCCTGTTTATTTATTTAATTTTTTTACTTTCTTCTAAAATCTCTTTCTTACAGAGACACTCTGGCTAGCAGTTTTTCTCATCTGTCATCTACCCACCACTTGAGGCACTAGAGTGTCTCTCCAGTGGAACAAGAGCTGATTTCAGGGCCCCAAAACAACACTGCAGTCTACTCCTCCCAGAAAGCGCTACCTACTGACAGGGAGGTCATTGTGCACACCCTTTTACTGCATCTACTGACTCATCATACAGGGTGTGATCGAATCAGTCCCAAAAACACCACCTACTGGCTCAGAGACTAAAGAGGGCATGCCATTATTCAAATGAAAATCTAAAGGTAAGAAGCAACAGCTGATCGACATGGAAAGGAATCAGCAAAAGAACTCCGGAAGTATGAAGAATCAAATGGAAAGCACACTCCCAAAGGGGAACACCAGCTCTCTGGCAATGGACATCACCCAAATTCAGAATGCTATAATGACAGAAGAATTTCGAACATGGATTGTAACAAAACTCAATGATATATAAGAAAAAATAGATAACCAACACAAAGAAACCACACACATACACACACACACAAAAATCCAGGACTTGGAAGAAAAATTCACTAAAGAAATTAAAATATTAAAGAAAAATCAAACCGAACTTCTGGAAATGCAATCCATATTTGAATTCTTCCTCTGTCAGTTTAATCATATCATGTAAGTTGGTATCTATTGATGGAGATCAAATATTTTCTTTTGGGGGTGACTTTTCTCTCTGAGCTTTCATGTTTCCTGTGTTCTTTCACTGATTCTTTCTCAATGGGCTACTTTGTCCAGAACTGGTGATACTGGGGCTGGTTTATGGCCTTATCTCCAAGTCCCCAAAGGGACATTTCTTGACAATGTTGGGGAGATGCACACTGGTCCTGTATTGGCTTAGAGGTGTTTTAGTCTGTTGGGTTACCTCTGACCTGTTGTCTTCACCTCTTGTCAAAGAAGATTTATGAGTTTGGACCCCTTGCTTAAGTTCCCAGGTGGTGAATCACTCTTGTGTATGTGACTCTGCTGCCCTCCACTAGTTTGAGATGGAAGGCACTGTGTTGAGCTATGGGGTCACCCCCTCTGTTGTTGCTTGTAGTTTGTGCGGAGGAGCCAATTATTAAGGTATTCTGATGCCTTTGTGTTGGGCTTTGATCCTCTGAATGGGGTATACAAATGCCCTTATCTTTGGGAAATGTGTTATCACTCCCAAAGGTTACTTGAGCCCTGTTACCACTTTAGGTGGGGTAAGGGAAACTGATACCTGCAAGCCTGAGAGCATATACTTCTGTGGTTGCTTGATGTGCTGCTAGGGGAGAGGTGCTAATATGTTATTCAGGGCTCTTTTGCCACACCTGTGAAGCAGCTCCTGGTGGCGGGTGTCAATTGGAGCAATTGCTCAGGACTTCAGCCAGGATTTTCCTTCCCAGTCCACAAATCCCAAAGCTGGCAGCAGCCTGGGCACCAAGAGCAAGCCCTAGTGTTATGTTCTTATCAGATGATTAAAGCCAGGCCACTGGGCCGAATCAACAGTCTGCCCCCTATTGCTTAGTTCCAGGGTCCCACAGATTCACGCCAGTCACAGAGAGAAAGTGACTTTTGTCCCTTTTCCCCGCCTCCAAGGGCGGAGCCTGCCCTCCTGGGTCTGGGAAGGGCCATTGCCTGAGACCTTTGCCTGAGCCTGCCCTCCTAGGCTGTGTTAAGTGTGGTGCCCAGAACTGTAAGACACCATAGCGTTTCTAGGCTGTGAACCCCCAAAATGGCAGCTGCCCAGGCACGGAGAGCCAGCACTGGAGGAGGCTTCTCAGAAGCAGGGGCAGCAGGAACTGGAGGAACCAGGCTATCTCAACAAGCCACCAGCTGTCCCCACTGCTTCTTTGTCCCACTGTCTCACATCAGTCCAGTAAAGGGTCCTGCACTCTCTGTCCCACCCTAAGCCCGCCGAATCTTCAACAGTTTCCAGGGACAAACCTCCTTTTCAGCATTCACCTCCTTTGTTCTGGTCTTGCTGACCACCAGAGGTGAGGTACCTGTCTCCAAACTCCCTCCTGCGGACCTGGGAAGTGTCCACTCAGACCAGTCCTTCCCCCACCAAATGCAGACATAGCACAGAGTACCAGGGAGTCGAAAATCTTTCCCGCTGATGTCTCCTCTTCATACAGCCTGTCATCGCATGCCACAACTTTGCACTGACTTCAGGCGCTTCCTTGCCTGAGTAGATGTGGAGGTCGGTGGAGGAAGAGTCATCCTCCTGTGGGTCAGATCACACTGCCTCAGCCGGCTCGCGGGCACAGCCGTCCCATGCTCTATTTCCTATTGCAGATCTTGCACTCTCCAAACTTTGTGGTCGATTCTCCAATTCACCTCTCTTTTTTTCCAGCGCTGCTTGTCCCACGCTGCTTCTCTGCAGATTCATGCTGCTGTTCCTGTGGGAGAGCGATACACTTGTATGCAGCTGTCCATGTTCTTCACCTCCTGCTCTGGGAGCAAAGAGCCAGGAAGTCACCACTGACTCACCGTTTTCCTAAGGCACCAGCATCAATTTGTTGTAACAACGATGACAACAACAACAACAACAACAACAAAAACCAAGAGATTATTTCTCTCTAAGGGAGAAAAAGAAGTTTGTGATTGAGGAGATGCTCCATTTCCTGACCAAGTTAGGGTCACAGGATGTTTGCTTTATACTCAAATGCTAAATTATATAAATATTTTATGCAAATTTCTTTACGTATGTTACATTCACAGTAAATCCACTGAAACTAAATGAAAACAAAAAAAATGTGTTACAGTTTAATGTATTACACAGATTCATTCTAGCCAATAATCTTGAAATATACTTTGGTGTGCCTGGTCATTCTTCAGCCAAGAACACAGCAAGAACTGAGAACACAGAACAAGATTGCCAAACCCGACAATACTACAAAGTAAGCTAAAGTGAACTCAAAATGGCTTATAGACCTGAATGTAAAATGAAAACTACACAACTTCTAGAAGAAAACATGAGTAAAAATGTATGTAGCCTTAAGTTTAGTGATAAATTGTTATACTCGATAATAACAAATACAAAAAAATCCAATGAAAAAAGTGATAAATTGGACTTTGTGGAAATATAAAACTTGTCTGTTAAAGATACTTAAGAGAATGAAAAGACAATCTACAGATTAAAAAAAGTAAAGTACTTGTATTCAAAATATGCAAAGAATTCTTAAAATTCAAAGATAAAAAAAACAAGCAACTCAATATAAAAAGAGACAAAAGATCTAAACAGACACTTTACCAAAGAAAATAGACTGATGGCAAATAAGCATATCAAAAGACCCTCAACATCATTTGTCCTTAGAAAAATGCATGTTAGAACAACAATGAAATAACACTGCACGCCTATTCAAAAAGTTAAAAACCAAAATAAACTGGCAATTCAAATTAATGGAGAAGATGTGAAACAGTAGGAATTCTCATTTATTACAGATAGCAATGCAAAATAGTATAGTCACTTTGGAAGACAATTTGTCAGTTTTTTACAAAATTAAGCAAAGTCAGCATCCAATGTAGTTATTTTTCTCTAAAGTTTTTACCCACCTGATTTACAACTTCATACCCACATAAAAAATTGCAAGTAGACATTTACAGTAGCTTTATTTATAATTGCCAAAAATCTGGAAGCAACCATTATGTCCTTTAAAAGTTGAGTTGATAAACAAACTCTGGTACATTGATAACATGGAATATTCTTCAGTAATAAAGAGAAATGAGCTATTAAGCCATAAAGGAATGGCTGAATATTAAATATATATTACTAAGTGAAAGTAGCAAGTCTGAAAAGATTATATGTGACATTATGAAAAAGGCAAAGCTATAAAGATTGCAAAAAAAAATCAGTTCAGGGAAAGGGGAAGAAGGATGAATAGGTGAAACATAGAGGATTTTTTAAGACAATGAAGCTATTTTATAATATTTGTGGTAGCATAAAGAATGTATCTGGTCTTTGTTCTGGGTTGCTGGCACAGAGCTCCAAAACTCCTTAGGGTTTCTTGACTGATAGGAATGTCTTTATTTTGCTAATAACATGCTTCATAGTAGGCCCCATAGATAATTTCAGGATGGGAACTTCTCACCGAAAAGACTAACCACTTGATTAGGAAGTTGGAACTTTGGGCCTGTCTGACCTTTAGGGGGTGGATACTGATTTCAATCACATGACCAGTGATTTATTAATCATGCCTATGTAATGAAATACCAATAAAACCTGGACACTGAGGCTCATTTTGATAAGGAAAACCCCCATCTATTACTTGGCACATCAGCCACCTGAGATCCCCATCCCTCGCAGAAGACCCGCATCAGCATAATACTAACCTATTACCTGACATATCAAGTTAGCCTCTTACCTTAGCCACCTGAGATCCCACCCCTCAGACCACCCCAACTTAATAGAAGTGGGAAAAATCAGGTAGACAGGGCTCAGAATTTGGTGGCCAGACCACTCTGAGCCCGCCAATGAATAAACTTGGACTCTCCAACTCTCCGTGTGCCACTCGGTTTGTCCTCGGGACCACCCGCTATAACACTTGCTGTAACAGGTTGAGCTTTCTTACTGGAGAATACATTGATGTGCCAGGAGGGTAATGCACCTGAATTCCATGAGGAGAAGGTGCAGAAATTCTGCATGTCCCCTTAGACCTTGCATCTCTTCATTTGGTGGCTCCTGATCTGTGTCTTTTATAATAAAACTGTAATCATTTGAATAGCACTTTTCTGAGTCCTATGAGTAATTCTAACGAGTTATTGAACCTGAGGGAGTCATAGGAACCCCCGAATTTGTAGCCAGTCAGTCAGATGTGCAGGTGGCCTGGGGACTCCCTGAAGTGTGGCTGGCATCAGAAGTAAGGGCAATTTTGTGGATGACTAAGCCCTTAAATTTGTGGAGTTCAACACTAACTCTGGGTAGTTAGTGTCATAATTGAATTGTAATACACCCAGCTGAGGATGAAACAGAACAATATTATAATGGTGGGTACATGATATTATACATTTGCCAAAACCCATAAAATTTTACAGCACAAAGAAAAAAGAGCAATGGTGCACATGAAACAATAATGATATATGATAAAGGAGGTCAGAGTATAACAGAATAGAGTGCAGCATATGAAAAAACAATCTAACTATATTACAAATATATGTTACAGTCTCATTAAAAGGGGAGCAGAAAAGGGGCTGAGAACCTATGTAACTTTGGAAATGAATGCAGTCTGTAACAGTTAAGGCAAAAAATGTACAAAAGTGCAATTACTGTAATTTATAAAGTGGTTTTCACACAGAGCTATGGTTTAATAAATCTGATATTGATATACACATAAAATAGAAATGAACAATTAAGTAAATGAATGGTAGAAGGTAGGATCCAGGTTTCTCACTGTTGGAGTGGGAATTTGTAAGTAAGCAAAGAGTGGAGGCTACAATAATCCATGTGGTAATGGATTAGAGTTAGAGACATCAGTATGAACTCATGTTTAACTTAATATAGATATAGACGGTAATATATAGAAATATTTATAGATATGTATATATACACAAGTTGGTATACATACATATATTTATTTGCTCTTTCAGCTGAGAGGGCTTAAAGAAAATGATATCCCAGTAGCAAAGACCATGACTAGTGCCCAAATCTTGGTTTCTAATACCATCCTCTAATAAAAAAAACCCAGGGTTCCTTGGAGAATTGGCTGATTCTAGAACAGGAGCAGAAAATGTATAACATGAGCCTGGAGCAACTTTCAAGGACAAAAAGTAAAAAATCACTCAATGGGAAAAAACAAATTCATGGGGGTACGTCAAATGATACAACAGCAAACTAAGTGTTCCCAATGGACAGTGCTGGAGCAATTTCAGCAACAAAGTGAATATTGTATTGATTTTATTGATTTGTAACTTAAAGTATAAAATAAATCTCCATGAGTCCAAGCTAACATAAGTAAATGATTTCATAAATTAATAAATGAGGGTGAAGAGGCAAATCTTCCACACAAATTATAAATAAAATATGTAGAAAATTCACTCTAAAGGAGGGAACATAATTCCCTGTTCTTTATGGGTAGGCAATACACGGTGACTTCTTTCCAAAGAGTACAGTATGGAAAGGGGGGAAAAAAAAGTAAAGTGCAGAAAACTGATAAATACTACTGCAGCCAGGTGATCAATGTCAACATCAAAAGTCATAAACCCTGTTGATAGTATACACCTTCAATAGGATACATAACAATGGCACTTTACCTCTGTGATCTTCCTCCCAAAAACACATTACTCCAGTCTGGAGTAATGGACAGATTTAGGGACTTTCTTTAAAATGCCTGAGCAGCACTTCTCAAAATGGTTATAGTTATGAAAAACAAGAAAAGTCTGCAAAATTGTCATAGCCAAAGAGATCACAAGGAGACAAGATAACTAAATGTAATGTGGTATTTAGGATGAAATTTTGGAACCGAAGAAAAAGGACATTAGGGAAAAACTGAAGAAATCTAAATAAAGTAATAATGTATTAATATAGGTTCATTAATTGTTACATATTTACCATGGTGAAATAAAATGGAGGCCAGTATATCTGGAGAAAAAAGATATTAGTGTATTTCATAGAAAGATATATATATATAGAGAGAGATATAGATGTAAATATAGATATAGATATAGATGATATAGGTATAAATAGATGTAAGGAAATGGTGGAATCATAAATATGAGATTTAGGAAATTGCTCACTTCCTTTCAGGGAGAAAACAAGAATTGCTGAGGGATATATATTGATAGATGAAACATATTGTAATATTTTATCTCTCATATTTGTAGTAGATTCACAGGTTTATATTTTATTAGAAATATATATACAGAGGTAAATTACAGAGAGATGATAAAAAGGTAGAAATACATGCATGCATACATAAATATATTCATACACATATGTGCACTTTAAAAAGTCATATACACACCAATGATGAATAAGTCACATGAAGAATGTAGTATGATTATTCCAATTCTGCACAATTTACATTAATCAGTAAATAAGCAGGGTAAGATATGAGTTGTATGTTGGAAGCCCAGGGAAATTGCTGATCAATAAAGATAATATTTCTTAGGACTTGCAGGGATCAATGGTAAAATATTTAGAGAAGGAGAAGAAAAAAATATGATTGAAATATTGGAATCATTAAAGTATTAGTAGATTAAGAGACAAGATTTTGAAGTTTGAATGGGAGCAAAGTGGGATTTCTAGGTATAAATGGCAGGTAAGGGAGAGCTATGAGAATTTCTGAAGGGAGATAAATTTGGAGTTACTAATAACTTGGAGAGAAGCAGTATTGAAGTACTTCTAGAAACTGAATGTGAGGGTTTTTTAATATTTTTTTTATTTCGGCATATTACAGAGGTATAAATGTTTAGGTTACATGTATTTCCTTTGCCCCATCCAATTCAGAGCTTCAAGTGTATCTGTCCCTCAGACAGTGTGCACCGCACCCATTAGATGCATATATACCCATACGCTCCTTACCCCTCCCACCTGTCCAACACCTGATGAATGTTATTACTATATGTGCACTTAAGTATTGATCAGTTAATAGCAAATTGATCCTGAGTACATGTGGGTCCTTTTTTTCCATTTTTAGGATATTTCATTTAGTAGAATGGGTTCCAGCTATATCCAGGATAATACAAGAGGTGTTAGATCACCATTGCTCTTTTGTGGCTGGGTAGAACTCCATGGTATACATATATCACATTTTATTAATTCAGTCATGTATAGATGGGCACTTGGGTTGTTTCCATGTCTTTGCAATTGTCAGTTGTGCTGCTATAAATATTCTAGTGCAGATGTCTTTTTTATAGAATGTCTTTTGTTCTTTTGGGTAGATGTCCAGTAATGGGATTGTTGGATCAAATGGTAGTTCTACTTGTAGCTCTTTGAGGTATCTTCATATTACTTTCCACTGAGTTTGTACTAGTTTGCAGTCCCACCAGCAGTATATGATTGTTCCTCTCTCTCTGCATCCATGGCAACATCTATTGTTTTGGGACTTTTTGATAAAGGCCATTCTCACTAGAGGTAAGTGATATCTCATTGTGGTTTTGATTTTCATGTCCCTGATGATTAGAGATGTTGAGTATTTTTTAATATGTTGTTGACCATTAGTCTATCTTCTTTTGAAAAGTTTTTGTTCATGTCCTGAGAACCCAGACATAAAACCATCCTCATATAGCCATCTAATATTTGACAAAGTAGACAAAAACATACACTGGGGAAAGGAATCCTTATTCAATAAATGGTGCTGGGAAAACTGGATAGCCATATATAGAAGACTGAAACAGGATCTGCACCTTTCACCTCTCAGAAAAATCAACTCACGGTGGGTAACAGACTTAAACCTAAGGCATGAAACTACAAGAATTCTAGAAGAAAATGTTCAAAAAACTCTTATAGACATTGGCCTAGGCAAAGAATCTATGAAGAAGACCCCAAACACAACCACAGCAATAACAAAACTAAATAAATGGGACCTGATCAAATTAAAAAGCTTCTGCACAGCCAAGGAAACTATCATGACAGCAAATAGACAATCTACAGAATGGGAGAAAATATTCGCATGTTACTCATCCACTAAAGGGCTGATATCTAGAATCTATATAGAAGTCAGGAAAATCAGCAAGAAAAAAATCAATGCTCCCTATCAAAAAATGGACAAAGGACATGTGAGGGCTTTTAATAAGTAGAGATCCTTTGAAAAAAGCGAGACAACTGTTGGATACTGAAAGAAAAAGTTGACTCAATCATCACAATAGACTCCCCCAGAAAGCTTTTGTTTTTGCTGCTGTTGAGGAAAGTTAAGCGAGATGAACTGAAGAACAGCTGGGTTGCTGTGTACAAACACTGAATCAAATCTCCTGAGATGGAACTGGAAATTTTGAGACTTTTCAAATTACAAAGAAAAAAAATGTAGTCTTTCCATTTCTCCTAACTCCTCTATTCCTTTGCCTAAATTGAGGGAGGGAGGAATCAGGTTAGTCCTAAAAAGGAAATGTAAGATTCCTGAAGTGCCTGTGAAGCCTGTGATACCACTGACCCAAAGTCAGGTAATGGAGGATGGAAAATTTGAAGTCTATAAGATAAAGTGGAAGTTAAATTCATACGTTTGAACTCAATTCACTGAAAGTCTACCTTTTAAGGAATTACCTTGGCAAAATCAAGAAATAATTCCATTTTGGGTCTTCTGGAATTTACTTCAAATCATAATAACAGCAGAAGAGTAAAAGGAAGAACAATAAGCTTTCTAGTAAAAAGCTAGAAAGAATATAAAGGTGCAGAGAACCCGACAATTCTGCATATTTAGTCAAAGTCATTTTATCTTTGAGTGCTAGATACATAGCTAAATATTTGTCAA
Organism: Avahi laniger; assembly: GCA_963575035.1. NCBI lineage: Eukaryota > Metazoa > Chordata > Mammalia > Primates > Indriidae > Avahi > Avahi laniger. Next base: position 25,797 of record CAUYSK010004835.1, on the reverse strand, counting down.
TCATTCAGTCTTTGGAGTTTTACAAACAAAGCTAGATAAGGAATAACTCATTTTTTTCTCATGTTTGCCTACTTTTAAGAATAAGATTTTTTTTTTAATTTGTCACTTCTGCTCCTTTCCCCATCTTCTAAAGAAAAAGGTAGACAACTCATCACAGAAGCCCACATCAAAATGATTAGTTTAAATGATTATGCTTCCTTTGGTGGAATACCCCTAGCTTCCTGTGACTAGAATGTCTATATTCCAGCTCAAGATTGGCAGTTTAAATGCCTAATCTAATCCTTAATAGTTTGAAGTGTGGATGTGCACTAAACAGAACAGTTGCCTCTTTATACAAAACAGATATTCTTCATTAAATTGAAGTATTTTTAAGTAAAATTTGCTAATGTAGCCATTAAGAATAATTAGGAAAGCGCTCAAGTTTTTCACTTAGGAAATTCCATGTATGAATGCAAAAGAAATTTCCCTCCCATTCCTTTGTCTTCCCACTTGCCCATAGCGAATACTGCAGAGACTTTAGAAGTGTTTATTTTGTCATAATTTATTAAAGATGGTCACACCACAGTATTTGCTGAAAGATGTGTGCTTTTCAAAATCCTATTATGCCGTTGGCACTTGGGCCACCTGGAGGGCATGGGTCAGAGAGCCATCTCATTTGTGCTTTTGACTAAGGAGGCCCTGCATGAAATCCATAGGGATGATTAAATTTAGATTTACTGGTTGTATATGCAGACTGAGGTTAGCTTGTGAGTTTTATTCTGGGACAACAGGCCAAGAAGTGCTTCCTTTAAATCTGGCATATTTTGTTCTTAAAGAGCTCTGACTAGTTCCAAAATTTTGCAGCATTTCAGAATCTTCAGTATGTACCCATGACCTAGAGGGACTCCCTGAAATGGCTTTTCCTTTTGGCTTTTTTTAGACTGACTCTGAATTTAGCATGAAAAAAATCACAGCAATAAGTTGTCAATTGATCTGACAAAACCATATCTCAGGTTTCATGATGACTCTGGTTTCAGGAATGTGTAGATAATTTTCCTCAAAAGGAGAATGTCTAGTTTTCTTTATTTTCCTACTTCCTTCAAAAACAGTCTACCCAAACTGATAGATTCAACTCCGAAAAAAACAGAAAAGAAATAAACATATTTTTGTACTATATATAATAAAAATATCTTTTTTATCCCAATCATTCTGGTAGTTTTTCTGAGTTGGCCATTGTATTAATTTTCTATTGCTATTTAACAAACTACCTCAAAAATAATAGCTTAAAAAAAACATTTATCAGTTTATACTTCAGCAGGTAAGAATTTCATACACAAGTAACTAGATTCTCTACTGAGGATTTCACAAAGCTGAAATCAATGTGTTGGCAGTGTGGTGCTCCCCACTGGAGGCTTTGGGCATGACTCTGTTTCCGGGCTTATTCAGGTTATTGGAAGAATTCAATTCCTGTGATTTTAGGACCAGAGTCCCCATTTTCTTTCTGCTGTTTCCAGGGGACTGCTCTCAGCTCCTAGAGGCTACTCTAAAATCCTTGTATGTGGCCACTTCCACCTTCAAAGGCAGCAATGTTATGCTGTCTTCCTCATACCTTCAATCTCTCTGACTTTCCTTTTGCTACCAGCCAGTTAAAGCTCTCTGCCTTTTAAAGAGTTTATATTTTTAGATTGGGCCTTTTGATGAACTCAGAGCCACTAGTTAGTAACCTTAATTACATCTGAAAAATCTTTTTTGCCATGTAAAGTAACAATCATGGCCATATTATCTCATCACATTCACCGTCCAGGAGATTTCGGTGAGGATTCTTAGGTGGCATTTTGGAATTCTGCCTACCACAACTATCTATGTTAGTTCTGGGTGACAATCATGAGACAAAACTTATTTATTGTTCAGCTAATTGTGACCACTTCATTTTCTGAGTAATATATTCTCAAAAATGCAACACTGTTTGGCTCACAGTCTGAGATTTTAATATCTAGTGTGTGGTAAATAATTTTCAAAATTGTTTTTATCTGACAACCAAAGTATAATTGTATCACATCCAAATATTTTCTCTGCTCCAATTTTAGCTTCTTAACTCCTTCACTGATTTATATGAGCACTTTTCTATGATATTTAAAATGAGTTATTTATAATCTAGTTTGGTGACAAATCATTATAAAATGAAACAAAACATAGACACATGATATATTTTTATAAAATCTATCATCAGTAATAGAATTAAAATTTATAAATGGGAATATCTAAATACATTTTAATGTGTTTCATTAGTAAGAATATTACCTTATATGTGAAATGTACTTTGTGTTTTGGGATTGCAAAAACTTAGACACATGCTTTCCTATACAAATTCTTACTGAGGATGTCAGTCGCAAACTTGGGAGGTACATTGCTAATCGAACAGTATCCATTCCCTGGCCTGACTGGCCTTCACCACACCACCAAAATGATGGACATAAACTTGACTCTAGATTAACCAAGGAAAGTATTATGACTTTCAAGATTCACAGTGGTGAAAAATAATAACAATGAATATGTAGAAAAATTGAAAGGACTATTAATCATCAAAAACACATGCACCCATGCAATAATTGGACCATACTTTTACTAAAAATTATTTGTCGTTCACCTGGAATTCAAATTTAAGTTAGTGTGCTGCATTGTCTTTGGCAATTCTAAAGGAAAGTACTGAATAAAAATATGTTAACAACATTACATATTGTCTACTTTCCTAACTTTTCTCCACTCCAAACATGCACTTTGAAGGCTCCAAAGTTTTGTAAGGATGCAGGTCTATACAAGTCCATAAGAATGTGAATTGTTCAATTGCAGTTTTAATTTCCTACATAGTAGAAAAATACTGGATCGAGAAAATAATTGTAGGGTGCAAGTTTAGAGAGAAAGGACTTCTTTATGTGTAACAAACTGTAAATTTAAAATACCTACAAAATATAATAGAACAATATCTGATCCAATGTATTTATAGTATTAATTTTTTATTACTATTTTCTATATTTTCTAAAAATATTTGTTAAGATAGTGAACTTTCCCTGAAAACCTGACATTTTTCATCATGTCCCCAGCACTATGCTATAAATAATCTTAATCTTTTCATGTATTTATTATTGTCTTCAACCAGTTTGAAAACAACTTGAAGGCAATGATTAGGTCTTATTCATCCTTATATTTCTCTGTACTTAATATTCAAATGGCAGAGCCAATTTTCAAAACTATATAGTCTAGCCACAGAGCCTGTGCTTTTAAGCACTGCTCTAAAGTATCTCATATAATGATGATGGGCAATACCTTTAAGCCAATTTTATTTTTCTATCATTGCCTTAGTCTGTTCAGGCTGTTATAACAATATACTGCAAACTAGATGACTTACAAACAACAGAAAATTATTTGTCATCGTTCTGAAGGCTGGAAAGTCCAAGATCATTGTGCTGAAAGATACAGTGTCTGGTAAGAGCTGCTCTCTGGTTCATAAATTATGTCCTCTAGCAGTGTCCTTCCATGGTGGGAAGGGAGAACTGTAGCCTCTTCAGCCCCTTGTAAGGGCACTAATCCTATTTGCGAGGGTGTTACCCTCATGACCTAATCACCTCTCCAAGGCCCTACCTCCTAATACCAACCCATTGGGGTTTAGGTTTCAACATATGAATTCTGTGGGGAGACATAAACATTCAGTCTGTAGCAATAATATACTTGTATGTCCTTAAGTTAGTTGAATAAGTTTGGGAATGACTGGTAGTAGTGCCCTTGCATCTATTTAAAGCAATATATGAGTAGAACATGAAAAATTGCCTACTAGGACATTATGCTTAACATACTTTAAATGTTCTTAAAGGCCTTAGTGATTCTTTTTACTCCTACTTTCAAGAGTCTTAGTTTGCTCATTTCTGAAACAGTAATGTTTTGGGGTGCTTATATACAGTGGTGTTAATCTGAAGTTGAAGAGCTATGCTAGTTTGATACTAATTATAACTACAGCTTGGGCAATGATACTGACACATTTTTCTTCCTACTTGATTTGAATAAATCACTTTGAATAATTTAGTCCTGTGTATAATTTTTTTAAAATACCATTTCATAAGAAAAGATTATTTAAATTTAGAGGGCCACTATATTTTCCCTTTGGCAGAAGCTCCTATAGGCTTTCATGTTATAAAAAGTAATTACACAAAATTACTGACAAACTATAAGTCAATAAAAATTACTCTGTATGTTTCCAAAAGGGAATAATGTTCTTAAGTCCTAATGTTCTCTATAAAATTTTTGTGAGACAGAAAACTAGATTGTGCTCCATGATTTTAATATGCCATAATAAATATCTTCATTACAATGAAATTTCAACCAGATTCTAAGAAATATAAAAGCCCAAATAACTCTTTTACTCAAATAAGAAGTATTATTACATGTCCATAGCATTTTTGTGAGATTTATTTTATTTGTTTCAAATGGTTGCATATACTCACTTCTTCCATTTCCTTTCCTATAATTATCTCCTAAACCTAGTCTAATTAGACTTTAACCCCAACCACTTCACTGAAATTGCTCTTGTCAAGACCACAAATGATGTCAACATTGCCAAATCCAATGGATAGACCTCAGCCCACATCTTACCAAATTATTGGCAAAATTTAACACAGTTCTTACACTTTCTTCGTTTGGCTTACAAAACTACCCTTTCTTCATCTTCCTCTTACCTCACTGTTGCTCCTTCTCAGACTTCTTTGCTGATTCCCGCCCAACTCCTTGTGCCATGGTGCTCAGTCTGTGTCATTCTTTTCTTTTCTATCTGCATTAATATCCTGAGGAATGCCATGTTGATTCATGCCTTTATCTATATGCTGATAAAGTCCAACTTTTTATTTTCAGGCTAGACTTCTTCATGTACAATATTTATATACAAATATTGTTTATTTTCTGTTTCTTTTTGTATGAACGTAAGCTCCCTGAAGGTAGGGATCTCTTTTGTTTGCTAAAGTATCCCTATTCTGCACTAGAAAAGTATTTGGCAAAGAATAGGGGCTTGAAAAAAGTTGATAAATGAAAGAATGAATGAATGAACTATTGTATGTACCTATATGTGGATATGCATATATGAGAGAGACAAATATTTTACAAATATTTGATTAACTACAAGACTTCATTCCTTTGTCATGCTATATAGCAATATTCCTTTTCAATAATATCTTGTTCTTTTCAACATTTGGATTTCTTTCAAAATAATATAAATTTGTAGATGTTTTCTATTGAGTATAGAAGGTCCCCTATAATTGAAAACTCTGGGCTGGGCATGGCGGCTTACGCCTGTAATCCTGCACTTTGGGATGCTGAAGCAAGAGGATCGCCTGAGCCTAGGAATTTGAGACCAGCTTGGGCAACATAGTGAGACTCCATCTCTACCAAAAAAAAAAAAAAAGGAAAAAAAATGTATGCAACAGTGTTATTTTAGGCACAATTCTAGTAAAATTAATGCTATAATTCCCTATGCATTTTTTTTGAAAATGTCCCTTTAACTGTGGAAAATATTCACCCAATTTTTCAAGATGGAAATAATAATCTCATCTGAATTACTCAGGCAAGTTAGTACTTAATTCTTGTCATACTAGAAACAGATATTAGGAGCTTAATAAGGAGGGGAAAAGCAATATTAGAGTCTTATGCTGATCCAGTTAAAAAGGAAGATAAAGCAAAAAAGAGAAAGAAGCTTCCTATAGCTGGTGCCTTTCAGGATTTAACAGAATCCTGTTTTTGAACACTGAATTTGACTCCCTGCGGTTAGCCTTAAAAATACATACAGAATACAAATTGTATTGAGTTCTTTAAAGTGAAGAAGGTGAAGGGCTGTTGTTAGTTGGAGTTCTTCCAGAAGACAATTGTGTCTCAAACAGTGTTTGGTTCTTAAGAGAGGTTAACTTCCCAGCACGAGTATGACACTAAGGAGCTAATCATCAGTTTTCCTCTTTCCTGACAGAGCTTTCATCCACAGTTGAACTGTTTTCTTTTTCTTTCAAACTGCATTCAGTTGTAGTCACTGCAGGAAAGACAGATCCCTGTTGATCATTCTCCGTTCAAGGAAAAGAGTTTAATCTTTATTTATAGCGTTTGTTAAGTACCCACAGGATACAGCAAGGTCAGAGTCCTAGCTAGGAACTAAGACCTATCTAAGGTATATAGAAATAAAATAATCTTTGCATCCTTGAGAAACTTATATTCTAAAGTACAGATTCAATGATCTTTAAAATCATAGCTACTTGGAATTAAAAAATCAGAGGAACAGCATCTGAGAGAATGCATTGAATTGGTCTAAGAATAGAAGTCTAGTACCGTAGGCAATTACATGGAAGCATACTCAGCTCAGTCTGTGGCAATTTTGAGTTTGCATTTTTTCAGTTTTCAAAAGGAGTGATTCTTAATCTTGACTCCATATTAACATCACCTGGGAGCTTTTAAAACACTTCATGTTAGGCCTTACCCTGACAAATCAAAATCTCTAAAGATAGGACCCAGACATTAGTATTTTTTTTTAATCACTAGGTGATAACCAATGTACATCCAAGTTTGAAAGCAAGTATCATAAAGAATACCTGCCTCATAGAACAGAGCCAGATTTTACAGTTTAGAAAATATATGACAAAGAATCAGTCATATGAATGACAAAATAATCATACCAGTTCCTCCAGTGATATTCATTTCATAGGTTTCTTGTTTACTTTTTATTTTAGTGAGTTTATAATTGATTTCATGAGAGATTCATAAAACCCAGCCATAATGACAAAATTAAATACTGGTCACCCAACTCAAAATTTGGGGACGAACCTTACTAATCTTGTTACATAGAGAGCAATACCTCTTTCTCTAGGTATGCTAAAGAGTACAAGGATGAGACGAGTGATCTCATTCACTCAGTGATCACGTTCAGTGATCTTTCATCAATCCAAAGACCATCTATATCTGAATAGAAATATCTAGGATCAGGCTAAAAATCTCTATTTTTAATAATCTCCCAGTTAATTCTGATTTACAGTAAAGTGTTAAAAATTATAGGCTTATTTTATTTAATAGCAACAACAAAACACAATATAGTAAATAGAGGAAATTTAAAACTTCTAAGATCTATTATAACAGAAATCATATCGAATTCATGATTTTAGAAAGTCTAAAAGAAATTTTAAAAGATTACTTTTAAAAAGAATAGTGCTGCTTATATTGACTTCTTCCCTAAAAATTTACCTGGGATAACAAGTAACAAAAGATATGACATTTATCTTAAAGTAGCTTCATTATGAATTTATATTTATTTCAATAAGAAAGAGTCATATATAAATAATTTTTAATGAAACGAATAATAGTGATTTAGAGGAATAGAAGTCTTTGAAAATTTGGGGGGATAATTGGAAGAAGTATATTATACAATTTGCAGTAGAGTGGACAGCACTGTACATCTGTTCCTACTAATTAAATACAAATCCAGTAAGACTGTATGGTACTTTCTTAAAAAGCATATTTCAAAGAAAATCTTTACTTCTTTTAAAAATAAATCTTGGATGTTTCATAAAAATAATGTCTGTTCATTATAAAATCCAAAATGCCATAATATTATAAGAAAAATAAAAGTTACCAGAAATCTTGCCATTTTTGGAGAAAAGATAATCAATTTATGAATAGAAATTTACATAAATAAGAGAATTGATGGTCTGTAACTTGTTTGTCTTTAGTCAACAATATGATTAGTACATTTTTCAGGAAATAGAACTATATATCATAATTTTAATGACTGTATACAACCTAAATATCAGAATTCCTTTAATTAGTCCCTATCAAGGGGTATTTAGATGATTTTTCAAGTTTTCTGTATTATAAATAGTATCTTAAGATGTATCGTTATGTGTACATATTTTTGAACATATACAATTATTTCTTTAGTGTAAACTTCTAAAAGTGACTTTTTTCTATATCAAAATGAAGAAACTTTGAACATATGAATTCATATTACAAACAACTCCCCCCACCACCCCCAAACTGCACTATAGCAACATCTCAGATTGTCCCATATTTTATGTATTCAACAATCCTGGATTTTGTCAAATTTCTTAATTTGTTTTTTTATTTTTTCAGTGATTATCCCACCATTGTTTTAATTTCCTTTTTGAAAAATAATAAAGTCATAAATACTTTTCTTTTTACTGGCCTTGGTGAAAAGAAGTCCAAGTTTTTTAAGTTCACACATAGTCTCTATCCCTGCCACCATAAACATGTGGTTCATTATCTCATTGAATAATTACTAGGGTGGCCAGGGAAGGGAAGGAGATTGACATTCAGGGTAGGTCATCTGATTAAAGACCATGTTCACAGTGGATATCCTCAGGTAGATAGTTATAAGGCTCGTAAATACATTTATGCATATGTACATATTCTGAGAGATCCATTACACACCTCATCCCTTGTCATTGGTCTTCCAATCTTATTCCTTTTAGTCTCTGACCAAATAGCCAATTTGTAAGTTGCTGCCTATGATCATTATAGATCTGTACTTGAGACAGTCTCTCCCTCTATGCAAAATATATACCTAATTTCTGCTCACTGGAAGAATTTCCCTTCAATACTGTATTTCAAGATCACCCCTTAATGGGACTCTAGTTCAGTGGCCCTCCGTGGGGCTGATCTGTCATGAAAATCTACCCATGAACTGAAACTTCACTCTTTCACTCCTTCATTAATTGGTAAAGGGGAACCTCCTATTAGGCCATTGGTACGAGTTGTGGGTGAGGTAGCCAATTATCTAGAGCAGGTACCATAGGAGGCTGAGCGTCCTTCCCATTGGGTTTACTTGTGTCTTCTGGACTTGCACTGGCCAGGTCTGATATATACCATATCAGTTTTGTAAAGTTATGCTACTGTGCCTATTGAATCGTATGAATTTTAAATCAGGCAATTCAAAGTTCAGGATGGTCAAAGAGACACTGTCCAATTTATTTCCTGTAAAGGAGATTGTCGCTGGAGTCTTCATGTGTGATCTGCTTCCTGGAGTCACTTTTGGTGCTTATTACTGTATCAACAGGGATCTCAGCAGAAACCTGATGATAAACTTGTTCCTGAGGGAATTTAATAGTCGAACTAATTTTAAATATATGGATACAACAGATACAGTTTAGGGTGACCAAGGTGGGAATGATTACCAACCTTAAGGGTTAAAGGGCGAGTCAAAGGAGCATTTACAAAAAAAAAGGAGAGAGGTATTGCTTGGATCTGTGATCTACGGACTAATGTGGACTAATGATCATCTCTAATAGTTTTTGAGTTGATTCTCTGTTTTTTTCCAGGAAAATATTAATACTAATTTCTCCTATAAATATTGATAATTTTTCCCTCTTCATGTTAATATTTGTATATCATATACTTCCTATGCTACATGGAAACAACTAACACATCCAGGAGAAAATAAGTTAAATAGTAATGGAAATAGCTTGCTCTTTTGTGTTGTTTGTAACTTTAATAAGGTGGTTGAGTATAACATTTCACCTTTAATCATGACACTGACTTTGTTTTAAGATATATATCTTAATTATTATTTTATGGAATGTATCTTTTTTGCAATTAGAGATGATTGTTACATTTTACCAAGTATTTATATTTATGAAGATAAGTATGAGATATTTCTCATCTATCCTATTAAATATGATAAATTATATGTATGTATAATATATTTCCTAAAAATTGACTTTTCTAACATTACTGAAATAGTTTCTCCTTTATATATTGTGTTATATTATTCTTTACCATACTGGTGAACTTTATTAACATTCTATTTTCATTTATATTATAAATACTAGTAAATAATGTCGATCTCTTATTTCCTATTTTTGTAATCTTTACCACACTTTGTTAATTTATGTCATTTCATCCATATTAATTCAAAGCTAATATAATATTGTCATTTTATACTGAGGAGATTCTTGACACACTACCCCAAAATATAGCAAGTTAGCATTTGAGAAAACAGCAAAAGCAGGCCGGGTGTGGTGGCTCCTGCCTGTAATCCTAGCACTCTGGGAAGCTGAGGCAGGAGGATTGCTTGAGCTCAGGAATTCAAGACCAGCCTGAGCAAGAGTGAGATCCTCATCTCTACTAAAAAATACAAAGAAATTTGGCCAGGCAACTAAATATATATATATATATATATATATATATACACATATATATAAAATTAGCCGAGCATGGTGGCGCATGCCTGTAGTCCCAGCTACTTGGGAGGCTGAGGCAGGAAGATCACTTGAGCCCAGGAATTTAAAGTTGCTGTGAGCTAAGCTGATGCCACGGCACTCTACTGGACAACAGAGCAAGACTCTGTCTCAAAAAAAAAAAAAAAAAAAAAAAAAGCCGAAAGCTCTGATCTACTCCCACTCTTCTCCCCTGAAGCAGGCCATAAAAGAATTCTCTTACCTTTATTTAAAGTAGATCATAAGACTCTCATTCCAGAGAAGTCCTCTCTATTCCTGGAGGAAGGGAATGAAGACACAGAGATTTCAAAAAGGATCTTGAACAAAATAAGCCTTGCTAAATTCTCCCCAATTTATTACCATTAGGTTATACCCCTTTTTCTCCAATCACATTTCTACACAACTGTCCATTTTTCATCAAATATAAGCATATGAATATAATATTCCCTGTTTCTTTGGATCTTTATTTCTGAATGTTTCTGTGTCATGTAAAACTTATATTAAATATTTTTTATTCTTTTCTCTTTTTAATCTGTTTTTTTTCCAGCATATTATGGGGGTACAAATGTTTAAGTTACATATATTGCCTTTGCACACCCAAGTCAGAGTCTCAAGCGTGTCCATCCCCCAGACAGTGGGCACTACACCCATTAGGTGTGAATATATCCATCTCCTCCTCCCCACTCCCAGCATTCCTTTTTAATCTGATTTTTAACATAGGGGTCTCAGCCATGAACTTAATGATGGGTGAGGAAAATATTTTACCTTTTCTCCCCTACAATGCTTTGAAATCAACAGGCAAAATTAATCTTTGATTCATTGTGTTCTCACAATATTTTGTCTCTATTATTTTATTCTGTCCTTTGAGTTGCTTATAGACCTCTTTTCTCCACAAAATTCTAAGCTGTTTGAGATCAGGGACAATTGCTTGTATTCACATCATGCTTAGTCTAGTGCCCAGAATAATGCAATGAATGAATAAATAATTATTGAATGAATCAATAATAAATTATTTGAGATGTTTTAAAAATTGATTTCAAAACAATCTTGGTTCTCCATGGCTGATGTTTTATTTCACTTCTGCTGTGTCTTCTTCACATTCAGTTTTTCATAAAAATTCAGGTCCGGAAAACTCACTCTCCTATTCTACCTGCCTTCCTTAAGTAGCAGAATGATTCTAGAAAAAATCACAAAGTAGAATAAGTTACTACCATTATAAGTCCATGATTTCCAAAACCAAGTGAACTCATGACATTACAAGACCATACTCTATGTTTCTCTAGTCAATGTTCTTTTTATCATTCAATAATGACTATATAAAAACCTTTTAACTCTCCTCAAACCACTGTTGCCTCCACCATCCTACTTACGGTCTATCTTTTTTTTTTAATTTCAGGGTATTATGAGGGTACAAACATTATGGTTACGTTTTATGTCTTTGCCTCACCCAAGCGAGGCATGCCCTTCTCCTCTTCAATGCTCCCCGTGTCCTTTAGTTGTGGGTTTACACCCCATTCCCCTAATCCCTGGAGAGTATTACTGCCATGTGAGCACCCCAGTGTTCATCAGTTAGTACCAATTTGATGGCAAGTACAACTGGAGCCCATTCTCCCGATCTTGTGATACCTCACTTCGGATAATGGGTTCAAGTTCAATCCAGGAAAATATAAGAGGTGCTAGATCACTGTCGTTTCTTATGATTGAGTAATATTCCATTGTATACATATACAAAATTTTAATAATCCACTCATGAATTGACAAGCACTTGGGTTGTTCCCACATCTTTGCAATTGTGAATTGTGCTGCCGTAAACATTCCGGTGGGGAAACTTTTCAAAAGAAGACAGAATAATGGCCAGCAAATATATAAAAAAATGCTCAACATCTCTAATCATTAGAGAAATGCAAATCCAAACCTCAATGAGATATCACCTAACCACGGTGAGACTGGCCTCTATCAAAAAATCCCAAAACAACAAATGCTGGTGAGGATGTGGAGAGACAAGAACACTCTTACACTGCTGGTGGGACTGCAAATTAGTGCAACCTCTGTGGAAAAGAATTTGGAGATACCTACTTACTTTTCATAGGCTACATGCATTCTTAGAAATACGATGTATAGAAGCTATTTTAAATGGTATCTTTGTAAATTTCTATTTCCTAAAACTTTCTTGTTGTTACATAAACAAGCAAATGGATTTTGTTTTGTTTTGTTTGTGTTTTGTTTTGTTTTGATACCATTTCTGGCCAACTTTCTAAGCTGTCGATATTTCTAATAACTTAATAATGAATTACTTTAGATTCTCAATGTAAACACTCACATCTTCTGTGAATTATGAAAGTTTTTCTATTTTCCATAGTTGCCTTGCAGTTTTTTTCTTTACTCAATGCACCATAACCAATATGATATTAGGTAAATGCATGACATAGGCATTCTTCTCTTGTCTTTGATTATAAAGTAGGATATCTCACCTTTAAGAATAATATTTGTTATAAATTTTGGTTAGATAACTTGTCAGTTTAAAAAAGTTCCTTAATATTCTTATTTTGCTAAAAGTTTTTTACATGGATTGATATTAAATTTAATCAGTATATTTTTCTGAATACATAGGGGATCCTGTTAGTTTTCGTCTTTAGTCTGTCAATGAAGTAATAATATTTATAGATTTTTATGAAGCTAAACTACCTTTGAATTCTTAATGAAGATTTGATCATGATGTATTTATACATATATACAAATATATATGTATGTATGTATGTGTGAAATTAAATAATTTAAACTTAAAGCTGTTGGAACTTTAAATTATTCTGAGCCTTGAGAGGAATATGGCTATATAACTTGAGTCAGACAGCATGCAATTGCAACTTCTGCCTTTTTCTGTTAATGATTAGGGGTGACTGAGTGGGGGTAGAGACAAGACAAGCCTCAAAACATTACTCCTCCCCACAGAATGTTAAAGGAATCTTCTGTGGAATGTAGCAAGCTTTACTAATTAAACCACTGTAATATACATACTGGCCTTGTACAGAAAATCTTGTAACCTTGCTAAAACTGTTTCTACCTATATGAGTGAAACCTTAACTAGCACACTTTGGAGCACTGCCCTCAACCCTTTGGAGTCTGTGTTTACCAACTGGCTATTCTCAATCTTTGCACTAGAATAAACTCTACACTTAATCATATATTCTGAATGTCATTAACTAAGGCTGACATATATATGTGTGCTTGTGTCCAGATAATTAGTTTTGTTGCATTATTTTTTTTAGAATTATTGCATCTATGTTCATGAATCAAAGCGAGAAGAAATTTTCTTTCCCTTGTGCTATCTATCTCATATGAAGTTCATACTGACCTTACAGAAAAAAATTAGAGACTACTCTCTAATTTTACATTCTGTAAGATTTTTTTAAATAAATTTGTAATAATCTGTTCTTAGCAACTTTGGGAGAAATTTATTGTAAAATCACATTTGCATACTGTTGTAATATAATTATACAAATATTTTTAACTATTTTTCATTAATAGTTTTTAATGGAATATGTAAGCATATTTTTCTCCAGGAGGTTTATGATTTTTCAAATTGTCCAAATCATTCTCATAGAATTATTTGTGATATTCTTTTAGTAACTTTATTCACTACCGTATCTCCCCTTATATCCTCTTTTATATTTGAAAATTATTTATTCATGATTTCTCTCTGATTTTCCTTGATCAAACTTGCCAGAGCCATGGCTTCTTTATGGGTCTTTTTGAAGCTAAAAACTTTTTGCTTTATTGATCATTTTTACCGTAATTTTTGTTTTACTAATATCTGTCATTTGTTAGGCCTTTTCTTCTAATTTCCTTAAGTTTACTATATTTTTATTTTTCTAAATGCTTATGTTTAATTAAGTCATTAATTTTCAGCTTTTAATCTCTTGTAATACAAGAGTTTACAGTTATTAATGTTGAAGTACCACACTCACTATATCACACACATATGGAAGATATTATCATTATTATTCTTTTATAATTATTTTTAAATTTTTATTATGATTTTCTTCTTTGAATCATGTTATATGGCCTGTTGGCCATCTGAATTTTTTTTTTGAGACATGCCTATTTTAGGATTTTTGTCTATTTATTAATTTTATTTTTACTTTTGGTATTGAGTTGTATGAGTTCCTTGCATGTTTTGGATATTAACCCCTTATTGTGTCAGGTTTTAGTCTGAAATGTCAGTTCTTAGTGCGCTCATGGCCGAAGAATGACCAGACACAGTAAAGTAAGACAAGAATGAAAATGAGGTTTATTGAGAAGAGAAAGATAGGATTATAGGGCAAAAATAAGATATAGGTTTACAGAGCATGACACATACGCCACAGATGACAACCAAACTCATTGTCCCAGCAAAGGGAGAGCAAGGGGAAGGGACAGAAAAAGTCCCAGTTATGGTCTGTGTCTTGTTTTATAGTGCCTAGGGGACCTCCCTCATGGTTCAGAGGTCACCATGCAACCACTTTGATTGGACAGTTGAGAGTTGTATAACTTGAGACTTACTGTGCATGCAGATCTCCCATGAGCCTCACTGAAAGCCCATGGGGGATGGAGAATTGCAGCAGCATCCACTTTTGTCCCTAGGAGACCTGGAACCTCTTGCTATCTACCTAATAATTGGATATATGATTTGCATATAGTCTTCTTGTCATTCTGTATGTTGCTTATGCATTTTGTTGATGGTTTCCATTGCTGTGCATAAGCTTTTTAGTTTGATGTAATCCCACTTGTCTACTTTTGCTTTTGTTGCTTGTGCTTTTGGTATAATATTCAAAAAATTGTTGCCAAGAAAATAAATATCTAGAAGATTTTTTCCAATTTTTTTTTCTAGAAGTTTTACACTTGCAAGTTTTATGTTGAAGTCTTTAATCTGTTTCAAGTTTATTTTGGTCTATTGTGTGAGATAGAGGTCCAATTTCATTTTTCTGTTTCATTCTGATATCCAGTTTTCCCAGTACCTTTTGCTAAAAAACATTATTCTTTACCCACTGTATGTTCTTAGCACTCTCATGGGAGATCAATTGACTGTAAATGTGTAGATCTATTTCAGGGGTCTCTATTCTGTTTTATTGGTTTGTGTGTCTGTTTTCATGCCATTACCATACTGTTTTGTTTACTATAGCCATATAGTACAATTTGAAGTCAGAAAATGTGATGCCTCCAATTAGTTCATGCTCAAGATTATATTGGCTATTCAGGGATTTTTGTCGTTATATAAGGATTTTAGGATTTTTCAAAATCCTTCTACAAAAAAACACTACTGGGATTCTGATAGGGATTGCATTGATACATCACCTTTGGTTGTATGCCATTTTGGCAGTATTAATTCTTTTAATACATGGACATGTCATGTCTTTTCATTTGTGTCTTTTAAAATTTCTGTCAGCCATGTGTTATAATTCTCAGTGTACAGGGCTTTTATCTTTTTGGTCTTTTACCTTAATTCCTAAGTATTAAATGTTGTTTTTGTTAATACAAATAAGATACATTTCTTAAATTCCCTTTCAGATAGTTTATCATCAGTATACAGAAATGCAACTGATTTTGTATGTTAATTATGTATCTCATAATATTACTGAATTTATTTATTAACTCTAACAGGTTTCTGTTGTGGTCCGGATTATAGAATGGGGGATGGACACAGAAAGAAACACATACACACACACACAAGACGTACAAAACTGAAGTGAAGTCAATTTCACCAGTCGTTTTATTATATATTTTTTTTTATGTCCGGCAGTTACTTTTTGGTACATGACTACCTTGGGCGCCTTGAGGAAAACTCATTTTTATTTCTTCTAGATGATGTTTAAGGGAAGCAGACGTTTGTATCTAATTATTTTTTATCTCATTATCATATGTAGGATAATGAGATGCCTTGGCTTGTTTGTAAGACCTCAGGCAATTGGTTATCTATCATAAAGTTATTTTTCATGAGGAATAGTTCTGTTTGTTCAACAGGCCGTGTCCGGACCTATTGTCCTCTGGCCCCAAGGGGAGCACACCCAGTTCTGTTGACTCTGGGCTTAAGCCAATTTTGCCCAGGAACCGTCCCTACACACCCCATTTCACTGACTCCGGGCTTAAGCCAGTTTTTGCCCAGGGATGGTCCCTACATCTCCCCCTTTTTGGTTTAATTTTGAGATTGAATATGTCTAAAAACTGTCATGATATTTTGATGGCGTTGATTATTTTTTATTTTCTGGTAGTTTTAGTATTTGTAGACTAGAAATAAACAAATCATGAAAATAAATAGAATTTTAATATTAGTTTTTATACCATTAAGGAAAGTCCGAAAAGAAGTTAAGGGATTAACTTGAGTAAGCCCCTTAGTTAGACTTTGGAAGAAATTTTCTTTATTAAATTTTGGTAAATTGTCATGGAAAGTGTTTGTTATTTTTTGTTCTAGACTTAGTAGGTCTGTTGTTAAATTGTG
Organism: Avahi laniger; assembly: GCA_963575035.1. Lineage (NCBI taxonomy): Eukaryota > Metazoa > Chordata > Mammalia > Primates > Indriidae > Avahi > Avahi laniger. The sequence continues at coordinate 9,099 of CAUYSK010004835.1, read as the reverse complement.
GCCTCTGGTTAACAGTTCGCAAAGGACTCGCCAATATTTACTACTATTAAAAGGAATAGGTGTGACACAAAACCTGGAAGAATTTTAATTATGACACAAAACGATTGAGTAGATAAAATTTGAATTTGATCTCCCAACCATTGGACAGTACTTTGTAAATGAAGGATTTTTCTTTCTAAGTGACTATCAATTTTCTGTTGATGTTGTCACAGTCTATGAGAGTCTTTGTGTCATTTATGGATGAAGTCATCAGTTTGAATAGATTGTTGTAAAGCCACTCCTGCGGTAGTAGTAGTCGTGGCGGCTATAGATATCAATCCCGTCACAACAGTAATTATGAGGCCGATAGCTCTCTTAGCTTGATGGTTCAAGGCAGTTATTTTGTTTAGAAAAGTGGTGATTAGAGTGGACTCGCTCCAAGGGTGAGATAGATTAACTGGAATTCAAAGTTCTGTTCTGGCCCTTAAAATATACAAGTTTTGTGAACTAGTATTAATTGTAGTCCATGAAGAGCAGTTAAGGTAAGTATATAAAGAACAGTCATTAATATAAGAAATATTTTTTGTGGATTTATTCCACTGGACAGTACCTAGCAACAACAAATATGGATAAGACACATAAGTCTGTAAGGATAGAGAAACATTTAGTATAGAGATTAACCTGAAAAGTAGTAGAGACAGACTGATTAAATGACATATTACCCATCCATATATTAAATAGTTTTGTCAATGATTTAAAAGATTAAGGGTAAAAAGTGCTCTTAATAGATGGCATTGAGGAGACTCAGGGACTCCCCCTTTTTGTTTTTGTAATTGGAGTTTTAAGGTGTGATTGGCACGTTTAATAATTACTTAGCCTTGACTATTAAAAGCAATATCTGTAACATGGTGGATGGAATGTAAGGTAAGAAAGGTAGTAAGTTTATGAGAAGTATAGGCGGGGGATCTTTATTATGAAATGTACATTGAGTCTGTTTCAATCTAGACAGAACAGTGGGAACTGTAAGTTTGGGCCAGTCAGGGGGGCATTGAGTAAGATAAATAATGGAAATATCAGTTTCAGTACTTACCAACTCTTCAAATGTATGGCCATTAATGGCAAGATTGAGGACAGGTCAAGAGTTTTGAATAAGAGTTTTCCAAAAAACTTTAGTTCCTGTGTTGTCAAAGTCTTTCTGACGTTTAGTTTTATGAGTAGGAAAAGAGACATATGGTAGAAGTAAGAGTTGAGTTATATGAGTGTCTGTAAGGACCTGAGTAGTATGGGAAACAGAGACTATAAGTTGAATTTTACCAGTATAATCTGAGTCTATAACTTTTATATGTATAAATATATTTTTTATAGTATAGTTGTGTTTAATAACTAGTCTAACTTTTTTTGTAGGCAAAGGTCCGAAGACCTGTGTAGATAAATTATGAACACCAAGACTGGGTCACCCAGGGCTGTTTGAGTCTCTAGAGTAGTATATTGTCCTGTCTCAGTAAGTTGTTTTTTGGTAGGTCTAGGGGGCTGTTGTTGTGTAAAAGGAATTTGAAAAATTTGTTCCCCTGGTTTCGGAGGGGCCAAGGGACAGACTGGATAAGTGGAAACGAAGGGCGGAGTCGGAGGACTGGAGGCCATTTTATTTTTTTTAAGCAAGGAAATTAATTTTTATATTTTTGTCCGAATAGGCAGTTTACCCGAAGGGTCAGAGTCCCCATCTGGTGGCTCTGGCTTTCTCTCAGCTCTCAATTTATCAGAGGATGGGGCATGAGATGGCAAGGGTTCTTTTTTGGATTTTTTACCTGTATAAGTCTTTTTTGAGTCTGTCTGTAGTAAGTGTAAAGTCTGAGTTATTGAATTGTAGACAGTCTAAATCTTTAAATTAATAGTTTTGTCTTGTTGATGGGCATGGCAAAAAGTTTTAATAATTTGGTGTCAATTATGGAGATTTAACTGTACCTGTGACTGACACTGAAATCAATAACAATGTTGTATTAACATGAATAATTTTTTAAGGTACTTTTTTTTATTTTTACTCCCACAGAGTTTAAAAGTCCTTGAATTAATTTTTGATATTTGTGTTCTGTTGCTGAGGGGGAATTTTCTATATTTTTTTGAGAGTCTCTTGTTGGTTGTTGCTTATCTGTTGTCAAAGAGGTGTCTCTTTGGTCCCTCCGTCCTGAACGACACAGACCCCACTCGCTGCACCAGTTGTCACGGCCCGGATTGTAGAACGGGGGATGGACACAGAAAGAAACACATAGACACACACAAAAGACATACAAGACTGAAGTGAAGTCAATTTCACCAGTAGTTTTATTGTATATTTTTTTTATGTCCGGCAATTACTTTTTGATACGTGACTACCTTGGACGCCTTGAAAAAAACATATTTTTATTTCTTCTAGATGATTATTTAAGGGAAACAGACGTTTATATCTAATTTTTTATCTCATTATCATATGTAGGATAATGAGATGCCTTGGCTTGTTTGTAAGACCTCAGGCACTTAGTTATCTATCATAAAGTTATTTGTCATAAAAAATAGTTCTGTTTGTTCAACAGGCCATGTCCAGACCTATTGTCCTCTGGCCCCAAGAAAAACACACCCAGTTTTGTTGACTCTAGACTTAAAACAATTTTGCCCAGAGATGGTCCCTACACATCCAGTTTCACTGACTCTGGACTTAAGCCAATTTTTGCCCAAGGATGGTCCCTACAGGTTTCTGTGGCGTCTTTGGGGTTTTCTATGTATACCATCATGTCATCTGTAAACAGACATAATTTTATTTTTTGGTTTCTGGTTTGGTTTATGTTGTTAAAGTATGCCCTTTCTATACCTATTGTGTTGATTTTTTTTATTACTATTATGAAAGATGTTCTGTTCCGTTGGTCTATGTCTCTGTTCTTATGATAGTACCATGCTGTTTTGGTTGCTCTATCCTGGTAGTATAGATTGAAGTCTCATAATGTGATGCCTCCAGATTTGTTCTTTTTGCTTAAGATTGCTTTGGCTTTACAGAAGAGAGAACCCAGATATAAAACCATCCTCATATTGCCATCTGATCTTTGACAAAGCAGACAAAAATATACAGTGAGGAAAAGAATCCCTATTCAATAAATGGTGCTTGGAAAATTGGATAGTCACATGTAGAAGACTGAAACAGGATCAGCACCTCTCAACTCTCACAAAAATCAACTCATGATGGATAAAAGACTTATACCTAAGGCACGAAACCATAAGAATACTAGAAGAAAATTTTGGAAAAAACTCTTATAGATATAGGCTGAGGGAAAGAATTTATGAAGAAGACCCCAAAAGCAATCACGGCAACAACAAATACAAATAAATGAGGCCTGATCAAATTAGAAAGCTTCTGCACAGCCAAAGAAATAATCATTAGAGCAAATAGACAACCTACAGAATGGGAGAAAATATATTCATGCTATACATCCAATAAAGGACTGATAACTAGAATTTATAAAGAACTCAGGTAAATTAGCAAGAAAAAATATCAAACAATCCCATTAAAAAGGGGACAAAAGACAATAACAGAAACTTTTCAAAAGAAGACAGACTAATGGCCAAGAAACATATGAAAAAATGCTCAACATCTGTAATCATCAGGGAAATGCAAATCAAAACCACAATGAGATATCACTTAATTCCAGTGAGAGTGGCCTTTATCTAAAAATTCCAAAACAACAAATGTTGACATGGATGCGGAAAGATAGGAACACTCATACACTGCTGGTGGGACTGCAAACTAGTACAACCTCTATGGAAAGTACTATGGAGATACCTCAACTAAATGTAAAACGATTAACACCATTTGATCCAGCAATCCCACTACTGGGTATCTACCCAAAGGAAAAAAAGATATTCTATATAAAAGGCATCTGCACTCAAATATTTATAGCAGCACAATTCACGATTGCAAAGATGTGGAAAACAACCTAAGTTCCCATCAATACATGAGTGGATTAATAAAATGTGGTATATACATACCACAGAGCATTAATTCTGTATGGAGCTGGAACCTATTCTTCTAAGTGAAGTATCACATGAATGGAAAATGGGAAGGAGGGGTTGAATTTTGCAAGTGTGGGTCCTCCAACTTTGTTTTTCTTATGCAAGACTGTTTTGGCTATTCTAAGTCCCTTGAATTTCCAAATGAATTTTAGGATCAGCTTGTCAACTTGTACAAAGAAGTCAGTTGGAATGTTTATGGGGATTTAACTGCATCTCCAGATTAATTTGTGGAGAATTTCCATCTAAATAATATTGTCTTCCAAACATGAACACAGATGTCTTTCCAATTCTTTAGGTATTTATTACAGTAAAGTTTTAAAGTTTTCAGTGTACAAGTTTTGTATTTTTCTACCAAATTCATTTCTAAGGATTTATTTTTTTATTGTATTGTCAATTAAGTTTTCTTAGTTTTATTTTTGGTTTTCTCATTACTACTTACAGAAAAATACAATTGACTTTTGCTGAACTCTTTTATTACTTCTAGTAGTGTTTCAGTGTATTACTTTAGGTTTTATATATAAAAGTTCATATCACCCACAAGACAGATGGTTTTATTTCTTTCTTTTCAATCTAGATGCATTTAATTTCATATTCTTATCTAATTTTCATGGCTGGAATCTCTAGTAAAATGTCAAATACAAGTAGTGAGAGCAGACATACTTGTAACTTAGGAAGAAGGAATTCAGATTTTAGCTCTGCTTTTTTATTAATGCCCTTTATCAGGTTAAGGAAGTTCTCTTCTATTCCTAGTTTATTGAGTGTCTTTATCTTTAAAGTTTATTTATATTTCTTTGTGCCCATATGTGTCCATTGTTTGCCTTCCAATTATTAGATGGTACATGTAGTGTTTCTTTATCCATTCCTGAGATACTTCATTTAGGATACTGATCTCCAGATCCATTCAAATTGCTGCAAAAGACATTATTTCATTTCTTTTTATGGCTGAGTCATACTCCATGGTACATATACACCAATTTTCTTTATCCACTCATGAATTGCTGGGCACTTAGGCTGATTCCACATCTTTGCAGTTGTGACTTGTTCTGCAATAAATATTTGAATATCTTTTTTGATAAAATAATTTATTTTTCTTTGGGTAGATACCCAGTAGTGGGATTGCTGGATCAAATGCTAAGTCTACATTTATTTCTTTGAAGAATCTCTGTACTGTTTTCCATAGATGTTGTACTAATTTTCAGTCTCATTAATAGTATATAAGCCTTTCTTTACTCTGCATCCATACCACCATCTATTATTTTTTCTAAGAAGTGGAGAGGGTGATAGGGGGTGAGGAGTAAAACCTTACCTATCAGGTATAATGTACACTATTCTAGTGCTGGGCACACTAAAAGATCCGACTTAAGCATTATACAAAGTATTCATATAACAAAAATATTTGTATCCCCAATAGTTTGAAATTAAAAAAAGAAAGTGTGTTCAATTTTGCCAAATGCTTTTTCTGCACCTGTTGTGAAGATCAATTGTTTTTGTTTGCTTTCTCCTTTATTCTATTCATGAGATCTGTCATGTAACTTCGTTTTCAGATTTTAAACCACTTTGAACTCCTGGTATAAATCCCACTTGTTCATGGCTTTTAATCTTTTTATATATTACTGGATTTTATTTGCTAGTATATTGTTGATACTATTTGCCACTATATTCTTAAAAGATATTTGTCTGCAGGTGTTTTTGGTTTTTTTTTTTTTTTTTTTGTTTTTTTTTTTGTTAGGGGGATATTTTTTGGTGACATCATTTTCAGTTTTGGTTTCAAGGTAATACTGACCTCATAGAATCAGTTGGGAAATTTTTTCCTCTTCTTCTATTTATTGGAAGATTTTGTGAAGAATTGGTATTAATTCTTCTTTAAATGTTTGATAGTATAAATTAATGATGGCATCTGGTCCTGTACTTTTCTTTTTGGGAAGATTTGATTACTTTTTCAATTTCTTTGCTTATTATACATCTATTTAGATTTTCTAATTCTTTTAAAGTAATTTTCAGTAATTTTTATTATTTCTTTCTAAGAATATGTCCAGTTCATCTAAGTTGTATCGTTTATTGGCACAATAGTTCAGAGTATTTCCTTGCCACTTCTTTTATTCCTGTAAGGTCAATAGTAATTTTCCATTTTCATTCTTCATATTAGTAGTTTGAGTTTCTTTTTCTTGTATTTTTCTAGTTAAGGTTTGTGAATTTTTGTTTGAGTTTTTCAAATAACCAACTTTTTGATGTGTTGATACTTTCTACCATTTTTTGTTATATTTCATTTATATCTACTCTAATTTTGATTATTTCTTCCCTTCTCCTCTTTTTGTGTTTGCCTTGCTGCTCCATTTCCATAGTCTTAAGGTTGAAGGTCAGGTTTTTGATTTGCAATCATTCTTTTTTATATACTGTAGGTATTTAAAGGTATAAATTTCCCTCTAAGTACTGTTTTACCAGTATCCTATAAGTTTTTACATATTATTTTCTCTTTTTTCATTGATCTTAAAGTATTTTTTAATTTCCCTTATGATTTATTTTCAAACTATTGGTTGTTTAGTAATGTGCTGTTTAATTTACACAAATTTTTAATTTCACAAACTTTTCTGGTATTACTTTCCAATTTCCTTCCATTGCGATTAGAAAATATATTTTGTATAATTTCAATCCTTTTAAATTTGAATTTAAATTAAGTTTAATTTATTGTCTAACAATTATTTATCCTAACATTCATTCAATATGTGCTTGCAAAAACTGTACTGTTGTTGAATGGTATGTTTTATAGATTTCTAATAGGTCTAGTTGGGTATAATGTTGTTCAAGTCTTTATTTTGTTTTTAACCTTCTGCTAGTAGTTCTATTCATTATTGACAGTGGAATATTGGGAGTCTTCAACTATTAGTGTAGAACTGTCTATTTTGTCCTTCAATATGTCAGTTTATACTTCACATATTTCAGAGCTCTGTTTTTAGGTGTAATTGTTTATAATTGTTTAACTTCCTGATGGACTGACCCATTACAAAATTCTTTTTTCTAGAATGAATTTTGTTCTAAAGTATATTTTGTCTGATATTACTAGAAACACTTGAGATTTCTTATGGTTTCTGTTTGTGTAATATATATATTTTCTCTCTTCTTACTTTGAAGCTATTTGTATCTTTTAATCTAAAGTTATTTCCTATAGACAATATATCATTGGATCTTCTTTACTGCTTTTTTTCCCAATCTGACAATTTCTGCCTTTTGATTGGATTGTTTAATCCATTCGCATATTTTAATTGAGGAAAAAACAAACATCATGTAAATTTTATCAGTTTAACCATTTTAAAGTATGCATTTCAATAACATTACGTATATTCTTCATGTTGTATAGCCATCACACCTAGTTCCAGACCATTTTTGTCACCACAAAAGGAAACTGTATACCCATTAAAGAGTAATTCCTCACTGCCTTTCCTAACCCTATCCCATGGAAACCACTAATTTGTTTTCTGTGAGCTAATATTTGTTTCTAATAGTCTATTGGAAATATGGGAATGCAAAATTAAAGAATACTGCTCCCCTTCAAAGAACCTGCATGTATGTATGTATGTGTATAAAGGTTCAGAAGATTCTATGGACATTTGGTCAATTCTACTCGCATATATGTTTCTAGACTTAATATGAAAGTCAGTGATTGAGCTTCTCTTCTTTGTTATAAGCCTGAGGGCTGGTCTGTTCCTGTGGTGCTCAAATGTGTGTTCTTTTGTAGTCCATATCTCAGCTATGATTTATTTTTCCTCTCCCTCTATCCCTATAATGCAAATCCAAAATTTCAAAATCTATTTTAATCATAAATTAGATTTTTAAAGGAAAATAGCTACCCAAAGTATTTAGCTTACTATATTCTAAGGAAACAGAAGTCCTCCCACCTAATATTTATAGATTCAGAAACATCTATCTCCTCAGCCAGTACCTTAGGTCCAAGCTACCATAAACTCTTGAATAGAACATAGAACATCAATAAACCTCCCAAAATGTTAAATCTGATATTTTTGTGCTTTTTTAAGAAACAAGTCATATTTCAGTCAAAGTGATCTCTTCAAAATTTAAATCTTAAAATGTCATCCCATTCTGTTGTTTCTGACTACACTTTAGAATATAGAGCCAATTTAAAAATTGGCTCTTGTCTGCTTCTGTAGCCTAAGTTTGTCACTTCCTTGCTTCATCTGTAGTCTTTCAGTTCCTCATACACACTATTCTCCCTTCTATATATGGTAATCTATCTAGCTGGAATGATCTTCTGTTCCAATTTTTATCTAATTAATGCCAATTCAACCTCCAAGTCTCAACTGAGTTTCACTTTTGTATGAAAATCTATATTGATAACTTAGATATTATATTTTCTATTATTTAATTTCATATACATTGTATTTTCCCTTTATATAATACCAATTATCTAGTTTACTTGTCCATATGTCTCTGTCATTTTTGGATAAAATTTCCCTTATCAGATTGTATGTTCCATTAGGGAATGGAATGTGTCTATTAATTTGCAGCTAATCCTCAATGCCTGGAGATTGCCTGGCACACTGAAAATACGGGTGGTGTGTGTATGTATGTGTAAATACGCATGTATATTTGTTTGTGTGTGTCTGTGTGTGTGTTAAAATTTTAAATGAATCAAAGACTGTGAAATGTTGGTCTGAAGTTTATGTGTTCTGAACTTAAATACATACAGCAAATATATATTTGTGTCTAAATATATATCTGAAAAAATTAACAGCCTATACACTAGTTTAGCATAGTTCATAATATATGGTAACCCTAACAATATATTTTATTGTATTTGTTTTTCAGAGGAGTTACTGAATCAGTAAATGACTTCTTCCTTTTTTTTTTAATTTCAGCATATTATGGGGATACAGATGTTTAGGTTATATATGTTGCCCTTCCCCGCCCCAAGTCCGAGCTTCAAGTGTGTCCATCCACCGGATGATGCACATCGCACTCTTTGTGTATGCATATACCCGTCCCCCCTCCTCCTCGCCCCTGCGCGGGGTCCTAGTGGTGTTGGTCTTGTGTGTGCACGTCGGTGGTGTGGAGTTAATAGCAATTGGATAG
>CAUYSK010004834.1:0-12329 GCA_963575035.1 Avahi laniger | reverse complement strand
TGTTATCAAAAGTGATAGTGATCCAGGAGATAAAATTTTATGAAAAAATGAAGAAAATATTCTGATTTTTAGTGGGTAATAGCAATAGGAAGGGCAGGTAGCAGTATACATTTTTGAAGCTAAATTAAAAATAGAAGCTTTTAGAGATAAAGGAGTGAGACTAAATTTCAAATGGCAGTAAGAACCTAGATAGTAGTTCTCAAACGTAGCTGCACAGTGGAATTATTCAGAAAGCTTAATAAATACTAATGCCTAAGTCCCATCCCTGTAATTCTGATGAAATTATCCTGAGCATTATTTTTAAGGTACTCCAGGTAATGGTTATATGAAATCTAGAGTACTTACCTCCCCTGAGCTTCAGTAGCAATGAGGAATGCGAAGAAAAACGTACCCACCTCATAAGGTTTACAGAGAATAAATTAACTCCAGGGAAAGACAGGTCTTTATTTAGAGGAAAGATATAAAAGTTAAGAGATAGGCAGCCTCATTAGATTATTTTTCTGGTGGAAAATTATGAATTTTGAAGGACTAAAAGGAAAAGTTTCAGAAGCGAGGTATAAGGAGAAAAGATAGGAAAGGGACTATTGTCAGGTGTCTGGTGATTAGAACAGAGCAAATGAGGAGAATTTGGTCTGTCTTGGATGGATGAAGAAGCAACCATAAAATGTAATAAGATTACTATGGCTGGTCATCAACACAAATGGTGATGGAAGGCTGTGAGATTTGAGGAAGAGTTCTGGTTGATCATTATGGCCTCTTCTTAACAACCATGGATGGAGGCTGAGAGATTCCTTGGGTGTTTGCCTTACTCTGAGGTTCACACTTGATCCCCTCTCAAAAAAAAGCTATTTTCTCTGAAGCTCAATGTTATGAGAGAAGTAGAGTTTTTGAAACCCTAGAGGAAGGTGAATGGGTGGCTTTACCACTGATGTATCAAGAAATTCATTCAGGAATTCCTGCTACTGTATCCTTACTTAGCTTCATCCGGAAGGTTCAGGTGGTGAAAGCAAGTAGGCAGCTCACACAAAGAACTTAAAAAGGAGTCATTATTTTATTTGTAGATGAGAACATTACTACAAGCAATTGCAAGGAAATATATTGAAATATAGCATGGCAAGTAAAAGAAATTTCTAAAATGAATGAAAACATAGTGTAATCGAAAAAAATAAATAGATTTTCTACAGACACAAAATAAATTAAATCGTAAGGTAACCACAATATTAATACAGACAGTTCTGAAATCCAAGTTTCACACCATCAAGCTCTGAGAATAGAATAGAATTGTATTTGTTGTTTATAGGAAAGAGCACAATTTCATAAAGTATTTGAAAGTAAGAGGACGAAAAGAAAAGGAAGAAGCATAATAGAAAAGAGAGAAAACAAAACTATAGGTGAAAAAGTGACCTTACAATCAACTACTAAGTTGGATCAAAAAAAAAAAAGTCTGATTAAAGATCAGTAGATTCCTTGCAAAATCTGGTAAAGGTCTTTAAAGGCTCTTCATATATATATATGTACCCAAGCTTTTGTACCCCATAATATTCTGAAATAATAATAAAAAATAAATAAATATAAATATATAAAAGCAAAAAAATAAAAATTAAAAAAAGGCTCTTTATAAAACAAAGAGTGTCTTTAGCAAAGGAAAGAAGAAATAAATATAGGAAAGCATCTGGAAAAGAAAAGTATGGCAAGAGAAAAAGAAGAAAGCAAAGAAGGGAGCAATAGAAGACAGCATTGCTAAGTAGATATGAGGAAGGAAAAGATATTCAATCATGAAAGATGGGGAGCATAAGCCCCACCCTTAAATTTGGTCTTCACATAGTTACTTCTTTCTAAATAGTTCCATATGGAAAAAACAGGAAAAAAAAAAAAGATGTCTCAAAAGTAGAAAACCCTGACAAGCTATTTCAGAAAAGGGATCAAGGTCAATATCAACACTCGATGATGATCCTCGATATGATGTGACAAAAATGGCACTTTGCCCCTGTGATCTTCCTCTGTAAAACTGGTATTCCCAGTTTAATAATGAGAAAAAAAATTATACAAATTTTAATGCAAAAGTGTTCTATAATATACCTGAGCAGTATTCCTCAAAACTGTTGAGAACATCAAAAACAAGAATGTTCTTGATTGGACACTGTCACAGTCAAGAAGAGCCTAAGGAGACACAGCAACTACATGTAAAGATAATGAGCCAGCCCTATAAGGACCTTTGATTTCAGAGAGTTTGGCACATGAGAGCATCTTGACTAAAGCACCCAACACCTAAACTATGTTTGAGACAAAATTTAAAACAAACAAAATATTGTAATGAATCATTAAGCTGCTGCATGCACCCACACACACCCACACTCATATAACAAATATGTATATCAAATATACATGTACATCTAAAACAAGTGCACACACACAAGCACACACAGAGAAAACCATTCTTCAAACTAGGCGGAAACTCTAGGAAGTATGTCTATATCAGTATTTAAATTTGCCATGAACAATTTCTGCTGAAACTTGGAAAAATGCTTTCATGTTCATATGGATTGCAGGCAGGAGAATAGATGATAAATAATAGGGCCTAACCAGATGGAAATCTAATGTTAAAACTTTTATAAATCTGGATCCCCGTGGGGCTACAGCTTCACTGTAAGAGAAAATGAGAAAAAATTTCCCTGCATAGAACGCAACTTCAAGGAAAAGGCTTATTTCAAACTTGGCACTCGAAAGTGGGAAAAACACAACAGCAACTTCTCCCCTTCGTAATTTGTAATCACAAACTAGACCATACTTGGATTTTGAGGACTCATTCACTTTGTGTGATTTGAAAAGGATTAGCAGAGAACGTAATTGAAAGTAGCCTCGGTCTTTGCGGCCTTTAGTTGAACCCAAAGGACCGGATGAAACAACACAAATCCTTTCTGAGAGGAATCAACTTCAACGAAGGTCTTAAAAAGCTCTCAAAGGTAAAATTTCTAGAAAAATGAGATGATCACAGTAAAACAAAAGAAAAAAAAAGAAGGAAAAGGCACCATGTTAAAATCAATGGGAAACATAGATAGTAGGAAGTGACTTTAAATTATTAATGATATTTGAATTTCATATATTCAATTTAGTCAACATACAATAAAAATTAACTGTGTCAGAAGTATCAGGAAAATTTGAAAATGTGAGCAAAAAATTAATACTTGAGAAATAAAAGCTGTTTCAACCAGATTTCTATACTTCATGGGGAAAAAAGTTCAATTACAGAGGCAAAGTAGAGATAGTTTCCAAAAAACAAAAACATAAATTTTTCATGCAAAGTAATCATTATAGAAAATGTTGAAATTTTTTTTTAAATATTCAGGAAAATGATCGCCGATGGAAAGTCTGACATTCAAGGAGTAATGATGAACTAAGATGATCTAAATATAAAGGCAAAACTAAACAAATGCAACTATAAAATTTTATAAATTGAAGATTAGGAGGAGAAATCAAAATATAACTTACATGCTAGACAACGGTAGCATAGAATTTCAGATGAGTCATCACAAATGAAGCATTTCGAAGTCCCTCTATTGTTTGAAAAAAAAAATTTTAGATATTTTTAAGTTAAATGCATGTGTTGAAATAACCAATGTAACTACTAAACACAGGCATTTTTAAAAAATTCCCTATAGCAACACTCGAATGAGAGATATCAAAATTGAATGTTCTTTTTCGCCAATGCTAGCTGTAATCAGCTAAACTTGGTAAAGGACTGTAAACTTTGAGCGATTCTGGTGCATTTCACCTCCCTGGACCTAACTATACACTCTTTCTCGAACAATGAACGAAATAAGTTTTGTAATCAACTGAGGATAAACTTATGAGCTCATTGTGTTCTACCCAGTGTGCTAGTTTCTATACCTGATTATCAAAACCACATGCACTTTCCTTTTCTGGCATTTAGAAGCCTCTGGCTTTTCCCCTTCTGTGAATTGCTTGGTAAGTTTCCTCATAGTTGTGTGTTTCTTTCCTAGACAGTAATCATATGTAGAATATACAACAATGCTTTAAATCGATAATAAAAATATAGAAAATCAATAGAAATATCAGCAAAATACCCGAACAGATATTTTACAAATAAGAATATCTTACTTTATTGGTCTTCAAGGAAATGCAATTTAAATTGCTTCGTGATGCCATTACATACCCATTAAAGTCTCTAAAAATAAATAAATAGATAAAGAGAAAAATAACATCAAATGTGAATGAAGATGTTGAATAATTAGAATTACACGTTGAAGGAGGAAGTGAAAAATAGCGCATTAATTCAAAAAAACTACTTGGCAATATAAACCCCAAAAACCTGTGTGTATACATTTTTCAGACCATATATGAGAATCTTCATTGCAGCACCACTCATGGTAATCGAAAATTTAAATCAATTCAAACATCCACTAGGAGTTACAATGATAATTAAATTGCGGTAAATTAATGTAATGTGATAGCACACAGCACTGAAAATTTAAAAATTAAAATTAACCACAATATCATTGATAAAGATCACAAACGTGTTGAATTAAAGAGGCCAGGCATTAAAGAGTACTGGCTCTATGAGCCCATTGTATGCAGTTTCAAATAGTCAAAGGTAATATATTATTTTAGACATTAGGAGAGTGGTTACCCTTACATAAGTGATGACTGGATAGACGTAGGAGAGAGTTGTGAAATGCTGGCAATTTCTCTTTTATGATCTAAGTGCCGGTTACATGGATTTGTTCACTCTTTAAAAATGCATTAAATTGTACAGTTATACTATGCACTTTTTAGTATATACATTACACTTCAATTGAATGAAAAATAATAACTTAATGTACTGTCCTTCTTAGTATTTTTTACTTTTAATCTAAGAAATGTTATTGATTATTTTATATTGCTAATAAAGCAATTCTAGTAATATCTCTAGATCTTATTATTAGGCTAATAATAATATTTTATGGAAAATACAATATTTTATAAATGCATAGAGTTGTTCTTTTTCTCACAATACCAATAATTTCTGTGTACTGATAGAATATAATTTTCTTGACCTATTACATTAAAGGAACCATTTTATACAATATTTTATGTCACTAACACACCAATTGATTTGTATGATTATTCTATTTCATCCTGAAGATCACCCAAAGTATAATTTCAGAAAAGAACTATTAGGAAATCAGATTTAAATTTCTAATAAGAAGAATGAAAAGTTTTATGTGCAACATTTTTTTTTACTTAGTAATTGCCACAAAAGTGGAACTGTCATGTTCAATTTTCTTTTCTGTTATCTTTTTCATGAGAAAGATGTAGAAGAAACCATCGTTCCACACTATTAAAAAGTATAATTGGACTGGATTGATCCTTGAGCTTGATTTGTTAATTGTCCCAGGTTTTTTCTTACGGCAATATCATTTTTTTCCTCTGGAAGAGGCATAAGAGAAGAGTACTGAATGAAAATTGTCTTTCACAGTCTATCAAACTTTAGTGCTGCAATCTGATGACAAGAATTTTCCAGTAAGAGAGGATTTTTTGTAGATATGTCGAAGATTGCAAAACAATGATTTAACCAGAGACTATCAATGTTTAAAGTGAATAGTGTGTCTTTATACGAGCTCTTCTGTGATGCAAAAATCTAGTAACTGACTCCATTAAAATTTTTTGACTTCTTTAAACTTTCATATGCAATTATTAACATATTTTTTGTCTGTATCTATATCTCAGGTACATCATCAAGAGTTGCTTTCAACTGGTCAGTTTTGCAATTAACACCATGGTTTATACATGGTATATCTACTCCTAATTATTCATTTTCAGATATTAAACATATACATTAAGTGTCTACTCTTCAGTAGACATTTATACAGGTATTGATTATGCATGGCAGGTAAAATTAACAAAAAATATTGGTCCTTATAGAATTCCTACTCTAGTGCTGTTGATGTGCAATATTCAAATAAACAATTATACTATCATATTTAAAATATGCATTTTTTAAAAAAATGTACATACACACAACAACTAAAGATACATTCTATTGCTCTACATACAGTATAGGGTGAGACTATTTTTGCTATGTAGTAAGGTGAATGCTGAGCTTTCCTCAGCAGTTTACCTAGGACCTAGATGTGTTTTTATAGTGTTTATGAGGCAAATACTTTTCTGGTTTTGTTGAACCAGGTGATTTTTTCCTTTCCCAAGAACATTATTAAAAGCTATTTTTTGCATAGGACACAGTGCCTGGGATAGAAGGCACAGGATACTAAAACAATAATACATTTTTCTTTAGGAATTGAGGAATTACTTTACTTCTACAAATTCAGTATTTATCATTGTGTATTTCTAATTTACCTTCTCATATTCTGCCAAGTTTGTCAATGTAATTAATCACAGCTGTCATGAAAAATCACTCTGGTCATAATGACATAACAAGAAATGGATTTCACCTTTCACCATAAACAAATATAAAATTGTACTAAATACTTGAAATGACTTTCAGTCATTGGAAAGCAGGGAGTGCAGGATTATGAGCCCTGAAAGAGGAAACATCTAGGAGATCATTACAATCACTCTCACACTATTTCTGGAACCGATTTCTAGACCAGAGATTCAGGGAAGGAAAACCCAAACAGTGCATGGGGACTTCACTGAGTTCAGGAGATGGAAATCAAAGTTCAGAAAGACTGAACAACTAGAAGATTTGGGTCACAGTTCAGAAAAGAAGGGATCTAAGTAGAAAAGAGCTTCAGAAATCAACTTAAAAAAATTTCTTAAAGAAAAACTTAGAAACCAACAGCAATGTACTGCGCAATTAATATGTCAATTTAAATTGCATGCTAATAATAGCACAAAGGAACTGAAGTATACGGAAGTACATTGCTGTATGAGTTTTCTATTATAGGTAAAGTAACATAATATTTGAAGGTAGACTGTGATGAGTTAAAGGCAAAAATTGCATACTCTAGAACAAGGAGTGAAAATACAAAGAGCTATAGTTAATAACCAAAGAGCAGAAATGAGACAATCATAAAAAATACTACATTAGTAAGAATGAAGAACAAAATTTTTTAAATGCTGGAACACATAAAAAGCAAAGAGCAATATGTTAGATTAAACAAAATTATTGAATTTTACATTAGATGTTAAGTGGTTAAAACCATCCAACCAAAAGAAAAAAATTACCACAGTTAAAAAACACAATTATCCATTCTATACTGTTTATAAGAAATCCACTTAAAATATGAAGATATAAATGAGTTAAAAATAAAACAAATACAAATATTAATTATCATAAGTATAAACACAAGAAAGCTGAAGTGGCTATAGTGATATTAGATAATGTAGACTCGATGAAACAAATATTATTAGAGATAATGAAGATATTTTATGATGATAAAGGTGTCAATTCATTAAGAGGAAATAGCAATCATAAATGTGTTTCACTAAATAACAAAGTTCAAAAATACATGAAGCAAAATCAACATATCAAAAAAATAGACAAATTGACAATTATAGTTTTGTATTTCAACACTCCTCTCTCAGTAACTGATAGAACAAATTGATAGAAAATCAGTAAGTATATAAAGATTTAAATAATTCTATCATTTGACTTTAACCAACAGATATTTAAAGAATATTATACCCAAAACAATAGCATACACATTCTTAACATCGCCCATGGCAAATTCACTGTCATAGATCATATATTGTGCCACAAAAGAAGTCTCAAGAAATTAAAATGTACAGACCATGTCCTCTGACCACAACGGAATTAAATTAGATATCAGTAACATGAATTTACATGGAAAATTCTCATACATTTGGATATTCAACTATATATTACCCATGGGATAAAGCAGAATCCATAATAAAAATTAGAATATATTTTGGATTAAATATATAAGCACAGTTTATCAAAATTTGTGGGATAAAGATAAAGATATGCATGGAGGGAAATTTATAGTTTAAGTTCTTGTGTTAGAAAAGAAGAGAAACTATATCAATCAATAATCACAGCATCTCTCTTAGAAAGTAAAAAAAAAAAGAAAATAATCTCCAGTTTTTTCAAGACAGGAAATAATTAAGAATATCAATAATTGATACATAAAATAAAGGAATAAAAAATATCAACAATCTCAAAAGTTATTTTTTAAAAAATATAATAAAATTTGGTAGACCATTAGCTAATATGATCGAAATCAAAAGAGAGAAGACATAATAAATCACCATCAATAATGAGAGCAAAAATTCTACAACAGGCCTATAAACTTACTTTATTGACTGATTGATTGATTGATGTATTTTTGAGACAGGGTCTCACAGTGTTTCTTGGGCTAGAGTGCGGTGGCATCATCATAGCTCACTGTAAGCTCAGACTCCCCCTGGGCGCAAACGATCCTCCTACCTCAGCCTCCGGAGTAGCTGGGACTACAGGCACATGCTATCGCACCTGGAAAATTTTTGTATTGTTTTGTAGAGTTGGGATCTTGCTATGTTTCTCTTCTGATCTCAAACTCCTGAACTCAAGCAATCCTCCTGCCTCAGTCTCGCGAAGTGCTAGGATAACAGGCGTGAGCCACAGTGCCCAGCCAGGCCAATAGACTTTAAAAGCATCATAAAAGAGTATCATTAACAACTTTCTTTTAACAAGCTTGACAACTTAGATGAAATGGAAATATTCTTCAAAAGACACAAATAACCAAAAATAACTTAAAAAGTTATAAATTAAATTAGTCATTTAAAAACTTTTCCACGAAGAACATCCCAAACCAAATGGCTACACTGTGAATTCCATAAAAAAAATTCGAGAAAGAAATAATGCCGATCACACACAAAGTCATTCAGAAAAACAGAGGCAGATAAAATGTCTAGCTCATTTTATAATGCTCATACTACCATCATGAATCAAACAGAGAGATTCCAAGAAGGGAAAACTATAAAAACAGATGCAGAAATCACTAACAAAATGTAACTAAGTAGAGTCTAATAATATGTAAAATGAATAATAAATTAAGGTTGTTTTAACATTTAAAAAGTAATCAATACAACCAACAATGATTACAGAATGAAAAAAAGTCATATGATCATCTAAGTAGATTCAGGAATAGTATTTGAAAACAAAATCTAACACTATTTTTCATAAAAAAATAATTTTAAAACTCTCGGCAAACTAGTAATAGAAGGGAACTTTTTCCAACACAGGTCATCAAAAAAAAAAAAAAAAAATCTCATACCTAACGTTATACATACCGGTGAAATACAGACTAATTTCCATCTGAGATCTAAAATAAAACAAGAATATCTGCTACCAGAGCCTATATTCAACATTTTATTAGAAGCCCTAGCAATTTCAATTAGAAAAGAAAAAGAAACTTAAGGCATAGCAGAAAGAAAGAAAAGAGAAAACTTTCTTTATTTGTAGATATATTCATAGTGAATACTAAAGAGTCTACAAAAAAAATCATTAGTATTGAGTTTGCAGGATTTAATGTTAATATTAAAAAATTCATTTTTATTCTGAATAACAATTATCAGGTTGAAATTTAAAAATAGCATTTAAAATAGCATCAACAACATGAAATACTTAGGGATACATTTAATACAATATATGCAAGAGCCTTACTCTGAAAACACAAAACTTCGCTGAGAGGAGTTATAGAAGTCTTAAATAATTGGAGAGAGATGCTATTTTCAGAGGTTGGATAGTCACCATGCTCCTGATGTCAAACTGGTAATAGTTATTATAAAAAAGAAGTCATTTCAGTGGCACATTTCTGATATTATTTCTTAAGAAAAATTTTAGCAAACTGATTTTAAAATTATAAAAAGCAAATACACAATGACTATGTTTGATTGATCTCAAGAGGACAAGGCTAGTTTGTTATTTAAGTTATTTACAATGAAATTCACATATTAAGAGATTAGGGAGGAAAAATCATATAATCTCTATAAAGAAGAAAATATGTTTAGTAAAATGAAATATAATTTAATAATTACAGAACAACTGTCTTATTAACATTTTAATAATAAATATTGGTTAGGAGGAAATTAAAATGTCACTATTTACAAAAATGTAGTATACATTATAAAAGTAAACAAAATTATAATAATAGAAAAATTTGTAATTTTTCTGAATGTGATTTATATATATCAATTGTAAATCCATACTTCTGAAATAAACTAATAGAAAAATAATGTTACTTATAATAACAATAGAATATATATATTTTGAAAAATTATTTAAAAATTCTTAGTATTTCTATGTAGGAATGTATGTAGCTTTTAAGAAAAAATATAAAAAGCTAAATAATTAGGAGAAATTTCATATTTATGGCTAGGAAAAACAAATGTAAAGATATCAGTTTTTTACAAAATTTTTCTCTTCATTTAATTCAATTCAAGTAAAAATGCTAATACAGTTTTTATAACACTTGATAATATATTTCAAAATTTGATGTGAAAGGGAAATAAGACCAGAAGCCAAGATGCTTCTGAATAGTAAGGAGAGAAGGAGAGAGGACTATCAAAACTTATAAAACCACAGTAATTAATATAATATTAATTAGAATGTAATGTACTAATGAAACAGAGTTGAACAATTTTACTTAAAGAATAGAATATAGAGACAAAGATAGATAGTCTTCTATGGCTCTGTAATATGTTCGAATTAGCTTGGAAGTTCAGTAAGGAAAACATTTTTTAATAAATAGAGCAGGAAACTAGATATTCATATGAAATAAATACAATTAGATTCCTTTCTTACATCATTAAGCAGAGCTAAATCCATGTAAAATAAGAAGTTAAATGTAAAAAGTAATGTTTTTTAAAAGTTGGTGTAAAATTTAATTGCTCTATTTCTGAGCTTGGGGTAGTAAAGCACTTCTTAAATAAAAAGAAATTGTCACTTATAAAACAAAAGATTGACAAAAATCTCTAAATGAAAAGCATTTTATAGAAATTGAAAATAAAATTTCCATACTACAGGAAGATATCTGCAACACACATAATTAATAAAGAAATATAAAGAACTCCTATAGATCAGCATGAAAATAACAACCTAACATAAAAAGTGAAAAACATGAGAAAGCACTTGACAAAAGAGGCAATACATATGATCAGTGAAGACATCAATAGGTATTCAATCATATTTATGACCAGATAAATGTAAATTGAACCCAGAATGAAATTCAATTTTACACATTTTCAAGACAAAAATCATGAAGTATGACAATACCACGTGCTCGAAAAAATGTGATTCATCACAAATTCATAAATTGTCATTGATACTGTACAGATATTGTACATCACCAGTTTGCACAGCCATTTCTAAAAACAATTTTACATTATCTTGTAAATTGTAGCATTTATAACCCTTACAATCCAGGAATTTCACTAAGTACATATGAAAAAGAAAATATAAGTGTATTCTAGGATAATATCCAAGAATATGAGTAGCAGCACTTTTCAGAATAGCAAAAAAATACCCATCAATGGAAGAATGGCTATTCAAGTGAGTATTAAAACAATGAAATATTGGAAAGTGCTAAATTAACTATAGCTATCTATGCTAATATACATGAATCCTATGAATATAATATTTGCCTTAAAATTCCCCAAAGACTTCATAAAATGTGATACTATTTTCAAAATCAAAATAACATGAAAACCATACATTTCATAGAAATGCATAGAAACGTGACCAAATTAAGTTTTCAACAAAACCAATGATAAAGACAGACTTAAGATAGGATATGAACAGAAAATTTTCAAAAGAAGACAGAATAAAGGCCAAAAAACATATGAAAAAATGCTCAACATCTCTAATCATAAGGGAAATGCAAATCAAAACCACAATAAAATATCACTTATCTCCAGTGAGAATGGCCTTTATCAAAAAGTCCCAAAACAATAAATGTTGGTGTGGATGAGGAGAGATAGGAACACTCATACACTGCTGGTGGAACTGTAAACTAGTGCAACCTCTGCGGAAAGCAATTTGGAGATACCTTAAAGAAATACAAGTAGAAGTATCATTCAATCCAGCAACCCCATTACTGGGCATCTACCCAAAAGAGCAAATGATACTGTATAAGAAAGACACCTGCACCCAAATGTTTATAGCAGCATAATTCACAATTGCAAAGATACGGAAACAACCCGAGTGTCCATCAATACATGAGTGAATTAATAAAATGTGGTATATGTATACCATGGAGTACTATTCAGCTTTAAGAAACAATGGTGATATAGCACCTCTTGCATTCTCCTGGAAAGAGCTGGAACACATTCTACTAAGTGAAGTATCCCAAGAATGGAAAAACAAGCAC
>CAUYSK010004831.1:0-17914 GCA_963575035.1 Avahi laniger | reverse complement strand
CAGCAACCTCAAACTCCTGGGCTCAAGCGATCCTCCTGCCTCAGCCTCCCAAGTAGCTGGGACTACAGGCATGTGCCATCATAGCCAGCTAACTTTTTCTATATATTTTTAGTTGTCCAATTAATTTCTTTCCAATTTTTTAGTAGAGACGGGATCTCGCTCTTGCTCAGGCTGGTTTCGAACTTCTGAGCTCGAACAATCCACTCGCCGCGGCCTCCCAGAGAGCTAGGATTACAGGCGTGAGCCACCGCGCCCGGCCTCTCTCTCTTCTTAATTGGCCTCCATTTGCAGCAAGAGCTTGACAGTAGACTGACTAGATTCTAGGAGTCTTACTGGACCATGCTTATCAGTGGGCTATGCTGTAGACACAGCCTGGTGATCATGCAGGAAAAGTGATGACATTTCACCTAATGTGAACTATAATGATACAGTGATTTCATGTAAAAAAAAAAAAAGACTTAAACATCATAGTAAGAATTTGGCTTTCATTTGTTAATAGGGCCTTGAATAATTCTATGTGGGAAAGTTTTCTAATCTATTTTAGTAGTTGAAGGTAAAATGATTTTGGATTTGGCATCTTTGGAAACAGGCAAATTAATTCAGAATTTATTATAATACACCAAGCATGAAGAGATAAGGTCAAATTAAGAAAGACGAATGAAGGGAGAAAGTAAAAAATAGAACAAACAAGTCATAGATGCCATGTCCATCAGAAGAAAGGAAGGATTCTGAATTTATTTTGGAGCATTTTGCTAATGATGAGGCACTGACGGTGCTGCTAAGAGAACTGGGTGAGGGCATTGAGGTTCAGTCCTCCTTCAGGGCTGCAGATGTGTCAGCAGTTAGGGTGGTTAGGGAGGTATAAATGCTCAGTAGTTATGGGGTTAACATATGGAGATAAATATTAGGGAATCTATAGAAGTGATCATTTGAAGGGAAAATAATCATGTGATCATTTGAAGGGAAATAATTTAGTTTAGAGAGACAACAGAAGAGGAGGGGAGGGAAAAGAAGAGGCAGGGACAGAAGGAAAGAGGGAATAGGAAGAAAGGGAAGGGAAGAAAGGAGGAGGGGAGAGAAGGGAAAGAAATGGAGTAGAAAAGAAGAAAAGGGGAGGAAGTATGAGAAAACCTGTGTAGAAGTGACAAGAAGAGAGATACAATCTGAATCTTAGGATTGTATCTATATGCAAATTTGGGAGATATGAAAAAGAGAAAGGAAATAAAGTAAGATCTTTTCGATCTTTTTGATAATCTGCATATATCAAGGTAAAGTGTCACAGAAAACATGAGAAGAGAAAAATTTTAGAAAAATAAAGCAATTAAAAATGTGATAGTGTCAAGTTCTGCAAACAGATTGGGAATGATAAGCACAGACCTCAGGATTTGGGAATTCGGTGATTCAATTAGTGCTGATTTGAAGGAGAGAGAAGATGTAGCAGATTGATAAAGGAAGAAGACAGATTATGGAGCGTGAGGAGATAATCAGTAGTGATTATCCAAAAGAGTCAAGGAAGAGTGAATTTAAGCTGAAACAAATAGGATTATAAAAAGGAGGAAAGCACTTAGTACATGACACATGAGAAATAGTGTACTAGGTAGGTTCTGTGGAAGGACAAGGACTTATAAGACAAAACTCGTGTCCTCAAAAATCTGCTGTTCTAATAGGGTGATAACACAAGTCTCTACGTTGCAAAATAAGTATGTGATAAGTGTCAAGAAGTTCAAGACTGCTTGTAAGCCCTCTTCCTCTTCATATGCCCATTATGTAAATATAGCTCTCCATGTTTATTGCGTGTGTTATTGCAATAGACTTTTAACTTCCTTCAGTCTCATGCCTGCTAGTCCATTCTTTAATAGTGACTCACAATTATGGAGCATTTTGTATACCATGTGGATCTTTGTGCTTGTCAAATTAGTGACTGGAGTCTAAGGGTGCTAGATGCCACAATGCATGGAGCAATCCTATTACAACTAAGACTTGCTCTGTATATATCAAGATTCTCAAATGTTCGTGCAGGCTAAACCCATAACAGATATAGACTGGTATAACTATAGAGCACAATAATCTGGAAAAGCTCTTACCAGAAGCAATGCGTAAATCTCAGTAGTTTAAAGGATGTTGTTCTGGAAAGGGAATCTTATATAGAATAAGTGATGCATTAAAATTTATTGGACTATACGATCATTCTATCTTTTTAGTATATCATGGTATACTCAGCCATATCTTTAATTAGAAACAATTTCATTAAAGAAGTGCAATTAGTATAAACTCAATGAAACCAATTGCAAATACACAACAGTGAAGGTTTTGAAACTCCTTTCGACAGATTTTTTAGAAGTGTTACAAATTAGTAGAGATACATGAAAAATAAGGCATTCTATGAATTTCATTTATAAAGGCTGCTCTAAAAATAATAAATATTGATGCCTTTCTATTTTTTTTTTAGAAATTTGTAATGAAATGATAAGTAACATAATTTTTGAAGACTGAACATGGAAGATTTTTGATTTAATATAGCTTCATTTGTTATCTTTGTATGATATTATCTCCTAAGGTCTATCATATACATTTTCGATGGTTCCTCATATTATTGTTTTCCTTCCTGTTTCATCCTCTATTCTTTACTGCTTACAGAAGGATATAGTGTCCAATGTCTTTTTAAGTATTTGAGACTTAACGTAGGCCTTGACATGAAGTGGGCTTTTAAGACAGGAGATGATGCATCATCACCACCCCAACCTATGCCGTGAACATAGATAATGATTTTAACACAATGCTTATTTATAGATGAATTCTGACTCATTTGGTAGAATATCATTTTAATTTGTTTTCTTTAATCTGAATGTGATTTTTAAATAAAATATTCCTACTTCAATTATGTCTCTAGGACATAATTAACATAAATGACATAGAGATAGACCCTATGTCTTTCTCTGTCTCCTTCATTGTTGGTTTGGTTTTTACTTCACTTTCTGATATACTTCTGTTCTTTCATTTTCATATTTATCGAGTGTACAATATGTGCCATAAATATTTGAGATACTAAGTATATAACACTGAAACAAAAAAGGCAAATCTCTCCCCACATGGAGTTTGTATTCTAGCAGAGGATAAAGAGAATGAATAGGAAAATGGGGTAAAAATTTTGTAATTGGTGACCATTGCTGCAGAGAAAAATAAAGCAAGGTATGAGGAATTGGGAGTGGCCCAGTAAGAGAAATTTCCATATTTTACATAGGATGGTTAGGGAAGCTCTTACTGATATTTGAGCTTAATTAGGAGGGAATGAGGGAGAGAATAACTTGGTTATTAGGCCCAGGCAATAACCATTTCAAAGCCCTGAGGCAGGAATTATCGTGCCATCCATTCCACTAACTGAAGCATCACAAGAATGGAAAAACAAACACCATATGTACTCACCATAAAATTAGTATTAATTGATCAACATTTATGTGCACATATGGTAGTGACATTCATAGGACATCAAACAGGTAGGAGTAGGGAGGAGGGGATCGGTATATTCACACCAAACGGGTACGGTGCGCACCATACGGGTGATGGGCCCCAGGTGGGGCAAAGACAATATATGTAACCTAAACATTTGTACCTCCATAATATTCTGAAATTTAAAAAATATATATATTTTTAAAAAATAACATGGAAAGACAACAACTGAAGCAAAGTATGTTAAGTGGGAAAGGAGTTTGAAGAATTGCTAGAGACAGAGGATGAAGGATTTGAAAACAACTGTAAGAACTTCAACTTAAATGTTCAGCATAAGACGGGAAGGCAGGGACAGATATTTAGCAGAATGGCATAATTCGACTTACATTTTTAATGGCTTCTCTTTTGAAAATTGTCTTGAGGATAGGGTATAAGTAGAGGAACCAGTTTCATGGCTATAACAATATACATTGTAATAAAAATAATGCAGGTTGAGTATCCTTTATCTGAAATGCTTGGGACCAGACGTTTTTGGACTTTGGATATTTTGGATTTTGAAATATTTGCATATTCCATAATGAGAAATCTTGGGGATGGGACTCAAGTCTAAACACGAAATTCATTTTTATTTCATATATACTTTATACACATAGCCAGAAAATAATTTTATACATTATTTTAAATAATTTTGTGCATAAAACAAAGTTTTGACTTTTTTGATTGTGATCCAATACATGAGGTCATGTGTGGGATTTTCCACTTATGACATCATGCAGGTGCTCAAAACTTTTTCAGTTTTAGAGCATTTCAGAGTTTAGATTTTCTGCTTAGGGATGCTCAATCTGTAATATGAAATTAGACGTGTTCTACACCCACTTTAAGAACCAGCTCCATAAGCGTGTCCTAACTGAACATGTCATGGTGACTTCTGTGTTTTGAATTCAGGCAGTAATTGTATAGCTGGTACTACCTTGTTACCTTTGCTTATAGCAACTATTCTTTCAATAAATACTTATTGGAGTTTTACAATGTGCCAAAGATTGTGCTGGGCACTGGAGATAAAATGGCAAGTAAAACATGTACCTTCTCTATGTCCATGGACCTTATAGTCTAACAAATAAATTCCTTTAGAACTTGTATTCATTGTTTCTCACATTTTTCATATTCTTTTCCTCCTCCCCTAGTTTACATAGCTCTTTGAAAATGGATTATGCATATAATTACATGCGTGTAGATGCATTCATTTATTCTTTCATTTATATAATAATTGAGATTCTGTGCACCATGCCCTGAGCAATTTACATCACTCAGATAAGTTGGACATTGTTGGCACTAAGCAAATTTTCAATGAAGTCTTACAGAGTTGAATTGATTTGAATATTGGGAATAATAAAAAGCAAAGGAGATTGCTGAAGGGTTAAGAGTCTGTGTCATAAGACGTGGGCAGGAGTATGCTAATTATGCTCCCTGTGTTGAAGTTGCTGACCCTAATGGCTTTTGCTGATCATGTGCAAGTCTTTCCTACTCTCAGTTTACTTTAGTGACCTCCACTGTCAAGACAGGACAGTAATACTTGCTGACCTTTCAGGGATGGAAGAAAGAGCCAAAAAATAAACCATGCAAATGATTGCATACAAATGATCAGTCTGAGATTGGCTCAATATAAATGCTAACTAGAAAAGGATGCAATTCACTTCACACTATAATTTCAATGCACAAGGAAACGTCAGACCATCGATTACCTCGCTCACGTGAAAAATAGATGAAAGAAATTTGGCATTCAGAACTATAACAAAATAATTACTCAAAACTCTTGTTATAGCAGGTCTTCTTTAAGAACCAAATGTTTATTTTAAAAATATGGTCCTGAAGCAAGTGGGAAACATGAATTACTGTCTTATAATTTCTTAGGAATAAAAAAATATAGGGAGGTAGACTTATTTGCTATTGGAAGCAATCTCTTCTTCCCTGACCATTCACATGGAAGAGGAAAAAAAATCACTATTATGAACTTTAAGTAAAAACTTTCAGCTGCAGTTTTTACTCTTCACCCCAAATTTCCATGTTTAATATAATAAGGGAATGATTGGTTCTGTTGACTTTCATAATGAGTTCCAATTTGTTTGTATACTCTTCCCCCCATGAATGTTATGTTTGATATATGTACTCTTCTTCCTACATTATTTTTAAGTAAAATACACCTGACAACAGGGGTCCTGAGTGGATAAGACACAAGGCGTAGATGTGGGAAAATATTATGTTGTAATTACTATTCAACATGCTTGTTTTGTTTGATACCATACAGATTAAGAGGAAAACTCTTACATTAATCATCATATTGATTTCCCCCACCCTGTAACTTTCCCCATCTTTTCTTCTTTAAAAAAAAAATAAACTTTTATGACAATGATATATTTGAAGTGTCAAGTTCAGTTATTATGTAGACTGTCACAAACCATAGATTAATCCAGTTATTTCCTCATTATTGGATTCATGCTAAACAATTTTAGGCCAAAATAGGTAATAGTTTTAAATGTTATCACATCAGGAAGGACATAATGTCAGCTTTTTCCCCCATTATCAATCCCTTGGTTGAGGTAGTGTCTGCCAGAATGCTCCACTATAAAGTTACATTTTCTGTCTTATAATTAATAAGTAATATGTAAAAGGTAATTTGAAACTATTTGAATATCCTGCTCCACAGTAAAATTTATCTCTATTTAAACATCCAAATCGCAATTCATAATTACACTGGTTATTGGAAAATGGTGATTTTCTACTTCTTTTCTGCTTTCTATACTTACTAGTTGGCATTATCTGATAATGAAGATAACATTAACTGGAAAAAGAAGTCCTTTCTACCCTCTTTACTAAGGAGGCTGTCATATGAGCAGAAGTCATGAAATCAGAAAGTAGAAAAGAAGGACATTTCCAGAAAGATCCTTCTTTGACCATCTTTTCAAATGTCAGAGCCAAGTGATCTTCACAGAGGTAACTACTGGTACAATGTGGTTCACTGCTCTGTACTGTACAGTTACTCTTTTATTTCCTCCTTTTAATACTGTACTCTTTGGAAAGAAGTCACTATGCACAGCTCACACCTAACAAGTGAGAAGTTACGTTCCTTTTCCTTGAGTGCAGGTACATACATAAATTATTTGGAATTCTGTGTGGGAAACATATTTTCTCTGCCATTTATTAATTTCTTCAGTCATTTATTTTTGTCAATATGGACTCATAGATATTTATTTTCTATTTTGGGTTATAATCCAATACTCTATTTATTTTGTTACCTATATTGTTCCAGCTTTTGACATAGGGAGCTCTCTCGTTGGCTCTTGTGCTACTTTGACATATCCCATCAATGTGGGTTTTTTTCTTTTATGAACACTTTTTTACTTGCTGGTGTTACAAGATGCTCCAGGTTCATCTTGCGTATTTCCTACTCTAGTTCTAGAAACAGACATTTCTCTAAGGAGCTCTGGCTCCTTGTATTAAAGAATGATATTAGAAGTCAAGACATGGGTGCTAGGCATGCTCCCTGCTATTTGGGTGTTGTTTTTTTAGGATCTCTAGGTTGACCAAAAAAGAATATATGTGTTTATAATAATCTGTATTCATGTATACATACACATATTTATAAATATTTATATACGTAAACATTTTATCTATATTAAGGTAAATGAGTTTATACTGATTTCTCCAACTTCTGTCCATTATCACAAGATAATCTTAGCCTCCTGCCTTGCTTATCTGTCACCTCTTGCTCTTATAGTAAGAACCTGGCTCATGACATCTGTCATCCATTTACTTAATTGTTCAATTTTAGGATACATGAATAGTGGTATCAGAATTTTTAACCTGTGCCTCAGTAGGAAACACCTTTATTAACTAGAGTATAGCGCTTATATACAATTTACTTTGTCTGTAATCTTACCAACTCTACTCATTTCCAAAGTTACTTTAACTGCCTTAATCAGTACTTTGTCCCTGGGCTCCCTTCATTTATAGTACAAATAGATTCTCTTGTCAGGGTCTGCATTCCTTCCTGGTATCCTCTAACCCCCTAAAGGATTTTTTTAAATTGTGTACATTAACAATCAACTCATAACTTTTTAAAGGAAGCATTCTTCTTGAAAAGCAAACTAGTTACCCTTAAATATAATATGTATAGAAATCACAACTTTTAAAAATAATGTTTATTTCAAAATATAAGGGGGTACAAGTGTTCTTGTTATGTGGATGAATTGTATAATGCTGAAGTCAGGGCTTCTAGTGTGCCTGTCACCAGAATAGTGTACACTGTACCTGACAGGTAAGTTTTTATCTCTTAACCCCTCCCACCCTCACCCTTTCTTAGTTTCCAATGTCCTTTACACCACTTTATGACCATGATAAATCACAACTTTATACTCTTACTTTGGTTAACATAAAGCCCACACATATAACAATAGCTGTTTCACAAAATATGTTCAC
Organism: Avahi laniger; assembly: GCA_963575035.1. Taxonomy (NCBI): domain Eukaryota; kingdom Metazoa; phylum Chordata; class Mammalia; order Primates; family Indriidae; genus Avahi; species Avahi laniger. The sequence continues at coordinate 9,991 of CAUYSK010004831.1, read as the reverse complement.
ACTGCTTAAGGAAATATTTATACATTTTCAAAATTAATCATTAAAAATAAAATCAATACTTTTCTTTTAAAAAAATACATTTTCAACATCCCCTTTAGCTTATCACCCTAATCTACCTCCCTTACTTTCCTGACTGGTCTAAACGTTTTCTGAAATATAATGGTGTGTTCTGGTGATTGAATTGTGTGGAAACATTATAAACTGGAGACAATAGGGCCAAGAATGGAAAGTATAGACGAATTAAAATTGGAGTGAAAAATATAAGAGGAAATAAACGAGACATTTGTGATGCATGTATTTGACTCAAGCTAACACTTTCAGAAGACTCTTACTGGGTGCAGAGACTGCGGTAGAAGGGAAGATGCTAAACGGCAGTGCCTACCATGTATCCCTCTTTGCAGTATCTGAAAGCAGTCCAGTAGAAATGAGATGAGGAAGATGGTAGCTTAGCTGAAATAAAAAGAAGCTTTTATCAATGACAAACCAGTTTCATGCAAGACAGAAAAGGAAAAAACAAAAAAACAACATTTTCTGTCTCAATTTTCACTATTAATTTGAGAAAAGGAAAACGGGAATTAGGCTGTATAAATCTAAAGTATCCTTCCCTCCTGTTTAAAAATGTTTTCCTATTTTGTGTGCTGTAAAAACAACTGTCACAGAACCAGTCAAATCCTAGTCTTGTTTATTTTAAATGTGGTGAGAAGAAACATATTTACAAACAAGCCACAAGGCAGTAAAATTGATTTCTGGTTTATCTGGTATAGCTTTGAATCACTCACTAAGCCAGGGAGTAATTGATTGCTGGAAGCTTGTAGCAGTGGTTAAAAATTGATAAATGCTAAAGCGGGCATGATGGTTTATAGCTTCTTAAGGGTTGTGAAACCTCTATATTTCTTTCTCATCACCAGCTCTAGATGATGAGGTAAAATTTAAAAGGCTTTTTGTCTTTTTCTTTGTAAGTTATGTTCAGCCACTCAGGGACCATGTAGCTGAGGGGACCATGGGAACCATTTAGTCAGATGAGCAAATGTGATTTATACATTCAGGTTGTTTATTGAACTATATTTTAATGCATTGTATTAGCAAAACTAATTAGAGAAAGAAAACATTAACAATACCCTTTAACGTGGCTAACAAAAATTTGAAGCTTAGTCTTTAAAAATGGGCAGAATACTAAAAATAAATGTATTGAAACTTCTGCAGTATTTCTCAGACTCACCAATTTATAATTGCAGCTTTTAGGCCTGGAAGGGAATTCAAGAGATCACAAAATCTAGCATACTTGTTTTATTACTCATTTATTATTATTCCCATGTTATAAAGGCACTTCTTTCCCTCAAAGTCAGGAGGTAAAATACAATTTTCTGATTGTATATTTCTCTAGTTACATATGTAACTTCTAGAAGGATTAATTTTCAACTTACTTAATAATTTTAAACTATGGTGTCAAAATAATTGTGCCTATCTTTTATTAGATGAAGGTAAAATTTCTAACAATTTAAAAATATTTTAGATGACACTCAAAAATGTATAAAAATTTTATACCAAAATGTACTTTCAAACATTTCATAGAGTAACAGAACTAGAAAATATCTTCTGTGTTAAATTAATTTTTATATTAGTCATCTAGCATTTTCTCTCAACATGAACCTTATGAAATCCATGGTTAGCAGTAATATAGTGAATGATTTAAAAATTATAGTTCTGAAAATTGTTAATGTTTAATATAAATCTACTTTAAGAGAACTGTTTTCTAAGAATTACTTTTAAAAAGCACTTTATAAAAGCTTAAATATATTTTCTGGATCCATATTGAAGAGTTTTGCTACATTTTTCCTTTCCTACTATTTAAAAAGTAGTATCTGAGATAAAGTATCTGGGAACACAGAGAAAAATATTACATCACTTCACTCCTCCCTTTCTTGGGTTGATTTTGGAGGAGAGAAAGGAGGATTATGTACCAGTGATGAAGTGAATTGGGTTATTATTCCTGAATACTGTGTATACCAATCCTGACATGCCCAGCTACCACTAATAATGCTTAAAAAATACCACTTGGGAAATTTATTTTTTAATGGATAAGTGTAAAAACACTAGTGTGAAATATTTCCTAAGGTAACATGACATTGGTGGTATGACATTCCACAGATTCAAAAAGGCAAGGAGAAAACCCTTTTAGAACTTAGGGACATACAAAATAGATTATGACCTGATCCCAAATCCCATAAGCCCATTAAGTTATTAAATACTTAAAAATAATTCAAATATATTTAATTCAGTGAGGCATAAAAGCAATAACAATGGATGCTATTATTATAAGCTTAGAGAGTTCACCCAAGAATATTCTGTAAATATCAACGGATATACATAATAACAAGTGCCCTAGACTGTCAGATGATGTTAACAATCCTCACAAGGCTCCACGGACTCAGTCTAAAAATTTACAAAAATTGTCCTATCCTAGTTGATTCTAAATACATTTTGCCAGCAGAGCTGTTTCGAACTCTTCCAATTAAGGTTTTAGTCAAATGTTTAGTAATGTTTTGAAGACTTAAGATCTAGTCTTCTTCAGTCTTCACTACACTCTTTGCGTTTAATTCAACCCACACTAGCTGGGGGCGTATTGTGCTGTGTTGCTAAGTGGGAATCAAAGATAACTAAGATACAACGTCCATTTCTAGAACTTGGCTATTTGCGGGGGAGAGGGCTCAGAAAATGTCTCTCTTAGGCAGTGACAACAGGAAAAGAAGACTATGCGTCACTGCTAATTATATCACTCTGTGAAGAAAGCATTCTTATTTATTTGAGCAGGTACTACAGAAAAAAAATGAGTTTTGAGAAGTTTGAGCCAATATGTAAGGGCAAAATATGAATAATAACATGGAATTAATATTATTGGAATGTCAGAATTGACATAGCAAGTAAAAGAAAATAAATATTTTTATGTACATGAATTAAAAAATTGGAAAAGAAATCACCAAAATGTTATAGTGGCTTTCTATGGTTATTGAAATTGTTTGTAATTTTTAATTTTTTCCTTTAAACATATGTGCATTTTTGAAATCATGTGCAATGAACATGTTATTTTATATAAAGAACTTTATATAAAAGTTACTTTACATGCATTTATATTTATTGTTTCATATATATTTGTTTAAACACTATCTTGTTATGGAGATGATTTAAATTAGCTTATAAATATTTATAATTGGAAAAAATATTTATTTTCTAATCTTGTCTGATACATGCAAGTTTTCTTTTATGATCTATATAGGCAGCATAAAAATGAAGAAAATACCACTTTTGAAGCTAGACTGGGCTCAAATCCTAGTTGGAAGAACTTGGGCATAGACAGACAAACATTATTTAAAACCTAAATGGGAAAAATTATTTAACCTCCATATGTCACATGTTTCTCATATGTAATATGAGTGCAATAATAGGATCTACCTCATAGGGCTGCTGAAAAGTTTAAATGAATTGGAAAAATATTTATAAAAGCATCTAGCATAATGATTCTCGATGAATCTTAATATCAGAAATAAAATTTGCTATATTTTGTTCTCCCCTAATATTTCTTCCCTAAGGTCTCTCTCAACTGTACATTTGAAATTGTCAACCAAAGTTACTGTTTTCCTGAGTAGGATTGCATAATAACTAATTTACACTTAGGTATTAATAACCAAACATACTTCTCTTGTATCAGTAAGGAAAGGACAAAAAAGGGCTGAGCTGATGAGGATAAGTAAAAAGTGGGAAAAAAGTACAGAAATAGGACAAGAAGAGTTCCAAATAAAGAGAGGTAAGTATTGCAAATTAATAAAAAAAAAAATCTTTGTGTCATTCTAAATGTTTTAAAGTCTTTGTTCATTTCTTTTTATTACTTTTTAAAATTATTGTCTGACTAGATTATTTAAAAAAAACTGCAAGTTCTGAAACTCTTTCTTCTGCTTGGTCTAATCTATTTTTGCAGCTTTCAAATGTATTTTGTATTCTAATGAAATTCTCAGTTCCAGATTCTTTTTTTTAAAGATCTCTCTCTCAGTAAATTTCTTATTCATATACTGAATTGATTTCTTGAATTCTTTGTATTGGGTTTTCAGGTTTCTCTTGCATCTCATTGAGCTTCTTTAAAATCAATATTTTGAATTCTTTATCTGAGATTTAGGGAGTTTCTTTTTGGTTAGGATCTACTGCTGAAGAATTACTGTGTTCTCTTGAGAGTGTCATATTATCTTGTTTTTTCATGTTTCCTGTGTCTTTACGTTAATGTTTGTGCATCGGGTAGAACAGTTGCTTTTTCTTATTTTTGAATTTACTTTTGTTGGTGAGGAGGGATGGTGGCTTTTCTCTTGAAGACGTGACTAGGATGTGGTTGGGTAGGGCCCTTTGGCTTTGCTTCTGGGTGTGTAAAGTAGTAAAGACTATGTGTGATTTTATTTGGCTCTAAATGTTAGTGATATCTGTGGTGTCCTTGGTGTGTAGGGTACAGTTATGGGTGGAGGCTGTGGTGAACTTGTGCTGGGGACTGGAATACCAGATGGACCCATCTTCAGGTTTTAGTGGTTGCTGGGGTGGGCTAAGCACATCTGTCCTTGTGACCTTGGGCAGCATATGCTGGCAGCTGTATTGGTGGTTCCAGGTAGGCCAATTCTTGGCCTTCTGGATGGCTTTCGTGGATGTCAATTGTGGCAGCAGTGTATTGGGTGGGTGAGTGGGTTCTCCAGCTCCTGGACAGCCAGGGTGGTGTGAGTGATGGCAGTAGCAGTAGCAGTGAGCTCTTCTAGTTCCCAAATGCTGTGCACTTGTGTTGACAATGGTTGCAATGGGCCATGTGGGCCAGCCTCTAGGCCAGTAGGTGGTACTCATAGATGGGAGACAATTGAGGTGGAAGTGGTAAGATGTTCATGCCCCCTTGCCATACCTCAGGAGAAGGGTTTGGGTGTCCCAGGTGGTGAATTGGATTGTAGAACCCCCAGGAATCTGGATCCCCCACTCTGTCTCAGAGCAGGGTAGTGATGGCTGACTTTGATGCTTGTTTCCAAAATGTAAATGCAAAAAGCTTCTTTTTCAAAGATTTTTCAATGAACACTATCCATAAGAAACATTATTATTGCCTTTATTCTATAAACTAGAGATTTTTATAGGAAGTACATACCAAGTACATTTCTTCAGGAATTATATTCCTTAGGAAGGTCTATACCAGTGTACATGAAGAAGCATCTATCAAAGGTCTTCTATGTGCCCTGGTGAGTCAGCTAAGTTGGTTTATATATTCCTATAGTATATAGGAGAAATTATATAGTCATTGAGGAATTTTGTGGTATAAAACTTTTAGACACAGATTCAAAAACAAATTTGCTTTCTTTTAGGCAGTAATTGAAATTATATAGTTATGTCTCTTTTTCTTTTCTATCAAGAAATAAGTCATGAGAAAACATCAAAGCAGAATTGGTCTTTCCCCCCCTTACTTCATGTATTTATTTTTGAAATCGACTTCTTTTATTTATTTACTTTAGCTCATTATGGCTCTAACTCAAGTTCGTCAAACGATTTGAGCTGTCCAAGGCAGTGTCTTATTTTAGCAGTCTAGTTCACTCTGATTAAAGTCATGCAGGAGTGCTGACTACAGACTGAAGAACTTGTGAGATTAGCCATTCCATATACAATGTCAGAAGTGTTCTAATCCAGGGTGATTGACTTGGCCAGGGTGAGGGATCAGGACTGTCATTTAAAAAATATAGCTTAGTATGATTAGCTGCAGAGAAGGACACTCAAGAGCTAGGGGCCCTTGAATCTCCATAAACTTCACAGGTTTAGGTCCTTGGAAATGGATTTTGGAGTAATTACTGTGATCTTTGACAACCTTAATGTATCATTCACTTGGGCTGTCTTTCAGTAAACCTTCTGTGAACGGAAACCACAGAAGACAGATCCATCACAAAAGGCCATGACATTAAAGCTTTTAAACAGTCCCATACAACTCTCAAATAGAGTCACCAAAAACTGGAGCTTTATGGCTTTATGACTATTCTCTTTTTCTAAATCAGGACTTCAGACATATGGATGCCTGCATGCACATATACACAAATAAACACACACAAACAGATACACTATTTTAGAAAACAGTAAAATCACATTTATAGCCTGCTTCTACCAATTATGTAAGACCTAACAGCATGTGTTTTACATACTTAACCTATTGACTTAAATTTTATTATTCACTCTCTTTTCCTATTGTCTTTTTTTCTTCATCAACATAATCTAATATATCCAATTTTAACTATTTTAAACCCTTTTTGGAACCAAGTTGGTACAAATCAAAAATTAAATTTTATAAACCACTCTGTAGTCACAGGCAAACTGGAATCTGTTTTGCATAGACTAATCAAGTTCATGAAAGGATTTGAAACCAATTGCTGTAAGGATGAGTTAGAGAATTTGGAGCTTTTTGGCCTATAGCACAGAAGACTACTTTTAGACGGGAGTGTTATCATCCATTGCTTGAGATTGCTGCTGTTCTTAACACACAGCTAGCTTGATCAACTAGGATAGGACAGTCTCAGAGAAATGATCCCTGACTTCTTCCAAAAGGGCTTGCATTGCTATATCTACCAGAGGATGAATATTTTGAGGCCAAATTTTACCAAAATGTCTTAGATGCCTCTATGACATTATTTTGCAAAACATTAGTACATTTAATAATCAATTTCCTCCGTGGATTCACTCATACTTTATCCTCATATGATTCTGGATTTCTTTCTCTTGATTTTATTTCTCCGAGTCATTCCATTGTGGAACACCTGTAAGTAAACATTTCCACATCTTCCACTTTATCACTGAACTTTTACATCTTCGCCTTAAATGTCGCTGGAGACTCTGATCTTACAAGTGAATTACATGGAAAAGGTCTGGAGATGAGGTTGACAGCTCTTGCAATGCAATGTCACTATCAAATTAATCCTAGCCTGGGTAGATATTTTGGGTACCATAGATCTTACCTACTTTTGGCCTATGATCATCCAATCATTTTTCTCACTGTGCAACTAGAGAGAACTTCTTAAAACAGGAAGTACATCATTCTCTGGTTTAAAATCCCTTATCTGCTATTTATTACTCTGCACATAAAATCCTAACTTTTGCCGTGACTAACAGGGACCTTCTTGATCTAATTCCAACTCAGATCTCATTGTTAACTACCTCTCTGCTTGAGGTTTACTAAATTGCTAGAACTTCTCCAAACCTGTCTTGTTTTCTTTCACTTTTGGACCTTCAGGCCACCAGCTTTGCTCTCTTGTGCAGGCTCTCCTTCCTGCCAGGTCCCATTGAAATGGCTTATTTTGAAGATGCCTTTATTTTCAGAAATGCTTCTTTAGATCTGTGCCCTCTAGGCAGATTAGACACTTAGTGCACCCATTGCTTTGGCCCTCTGACTCCTCGATCTTACCCTCCTGCAATAAAATAATTCCTGTAATTGCATGTCTCCACAAATACACTGTAAATTCCATATGGCTAGAGATTATATCCCCAGCATTGAGTGACTTAAGAGAGATTCAATAAATAGGTATTTAAATGAATTGAATCAAATTTGATAGCTGCTACAAGTAACTGGCTCTGACATAAAAATCGGGATAGGTTTACTTCTTGTAAAGTAGCAGAAGTGAAACCAATTGGGAGGCATTATTGGCAGACTTATTTTAACCACAAATACCAGAAAACTTTCAAAAGCGTTATCTAAAGATGAACTATTCTGTCTTGAGACATGGTGAGTTTTTCGCCAGAAGAATTACTAAAATATGCTTTAGATCAGTAGTCTCCAAACTTTTCGGCTTATGCATAGGCTTCTATTATTTTCCTCTTTTTCTTTTTTTAAAATAAGACATACCGCATATATCTATTTCTATATCTAAAAAAAATAAAGTTTTTTTTTAAGTTATAGAAATGTCCTATTGTGCTAGTTTATTATAATAATCATAAAGCTTGACATAATATATAATACAAAAGGGATAACTTAAAAAATAAAGAGAATTTATGGCATTTTTTTCCCGTGTCTTTAATGAATTGCTTTGTGCACAACCCTGAGTTCTTGCTCCATCTTTTGAAATCATAGAAGGCTATGATTAAATCTTAAATGTGATAATATTTTTAAACCATTACAATACATAATTTTGGCTTGAAATTCTTATTTCAAAAACAACCACGAATTTAGAGAAAAATGCCTTTAATTTGTTATGCCTTTATAATAAAATCAAATTGTTAATGATGATATTCAGCATTTTCTGTATGCCGATGAGTATGTTTCAATGGCTTATAATTCCAATATTATAAACCAGCTCTTATAAGATTTGGCATGATACACGAGAGCATCATTTTGATAAGGGCCATCTAGTGCTCATAAATTCTCACTCTTTATGGCTAGATTTAGTTCTTATAATGCCATAAGGCATTTACTAACATCTTTCAAATTGTGAACAATTGTCCTGATCAAAGGATGATGAAAACATAAAATCCTTTATTCAAGAAAACACATCTCTCTAGAGTCTCTCAGCTAGAGACTTTTCCACCTTACATATTTGTGCATTAGGAAAGGACCCCAGAAAATTCATGGGAATGGAGCCTCCAGTGTACCAATGGTCAAAAAATAGGCAAGCGAATTTATATACCAAACATTTGGCATGTCAGTGATTAGTAATCTATTGATATTTGAAATATTTATTCTATAAATGAAAGCTGTATTTTGATCAACAATTTTATGAAGTCGGTCAGTCTTGATAAAATCACCTCAGTTCCCATTCTTACACAGACTACTCTGTTCTGTTGTGATTTTAATAATCTATTTTTTAAAATCACATTATGTCTTCCCTAGTCTCTATCTCAAAGCAAATCACTACTTTCTTCTTTTTTCTTTCTTCTTCAATATAAATGATTACAACAAATGGAGGCGGAGAGAGAGACAATGCAAGGAATTTTAAAATACTGCAGAAAATTTGTGCATTTTTCATAATGAAAAGGAATAAATATTTTAAAGATATTATCATCAGAGATCAATGCCCTGACATAGATTGCAAGCTCTCTGCCTGGGACTCTACACTGACAAACCCGACTTGAAAGCAACGTAAAGCCATATTTCCACACGGGCTTTTCTGGGGAAAAAGCTCCAGGTCTGAGGTAAACGGTCCTGGTTCTCGTGGGTGCAGTCTGTTCACACCACGCCGCCTGCCAGCCCGGATTTGTCCTACTGTTTGTTTCAATCTCCTGTGGTCTTTATCATTACATCGCCACATTCTGAAACATCTGTCAGAATCTTTGCCAGAGCAAATTTACAAAAGGGCAATAATGTTCTACCTCACCATCACCACCAAATCTTGCTAACATAAAACATACATTTATTTATAAGGGGTTTGTCATTGTTATTAAGGAAAAAATTAAAAGCATTATGAAGGCCTGAGAAACAGAGAGTGGAATTCAAATATATTGCATCTATGCAATGGAAAGTATGTCACCATAAAAGATGATTATTTTGAATCATATTTGGTGAGGACTGTTTCAAAACAGTTTTTATTGTTAACTGAAAGAAGAAAGATGAAGATGAGTCAAACAGTATTGTCTCAATTTTATGAAACACACACATATTTTATATATTAAAAACAAAAATTTTAAAAATCTGAATGTTTAGCTAATGCTAAATATTAATAGTCTTAAATCTGAATGTTTCAATAACCTTTTTTTTTTTTTTTCTGAGACAGAGTCTCACTGTGTTGCCCGGGATAGAGTGCCATGGTTTCATCCTAGCTCACAGCAACCTCAGACTCCTGGGCTCAAGCGATCCTCCTGCCGCAGCCTCCCGAGTAGCTGGGACTACAGGCATGCGCCACCATGCCCGGCTAATTTTTTCTATATATTTTTAGTTGTCCAATTAATTTCTTTCTAATTTTAGTAGAGATGGGGGTCTCGCTCTTGCTCAGGCTGGTCTCGAACTCCTGAGCTCAAA